>JAMKQA010024570.1:0-12856 GCA_024699735.1 Posidonia australis
GGGACGATCCTCGTCACTCTCTCGTGCCTCTTAGAGCCCTGGATCACCGCCTCGTAGCCTCTGGAGCTTCTTTCTTCTCTAGCGTCGTCGTCGGATCAGTCGCTTCGGCGAGGGGGATGGGTAGCCTCTTCCAGCCGTTGGATCCTAGATCTAGACCTCCAGATCCCTTTCTTCTCCTCTCCTCTTGCTTATTGTGCCCTCTAATCTTCGATCAGGCATTGGGATGCTCCAAAGGGCATCTCCGGTGATCGTCGACGGCGGAGTTCCGTTGCCTGTGGCCGTCGATTCTTTTTTTTCTTTTAAAAAATAAAAAAAATAGTTTTCTTTAATTAAACTTCTGAACTTTTTGTTCTCTTACATCTAGGTCCCTATTTTCTTACAATTAGGTCCTTTTTCTTACAATTAGGTCCTTGCAATGTTTCTTTTAAATCGTTTGAATAAAGTAGGATTTGAAAATATTGCAATGTGCCCCTTGAATAATCTTGTTAATGCCTTTCATGCTTTAAAGTTTGATATAAGACCCTCTGAGTTACTTTTCACACATTAAAGTCCAGCATTTTTGCATTTAAAACCCTAAGTTTCATGAAAATAATTCTAAATGCATATTTCTCTGGTTAAATTGCATTTAAACCCCTAAGTTTCATGAAAATAATTCTGAATGCATATTTCTCTGATTAAATTACATTTAAAACCCTAAGTTTCATGAAAATAATTTTGAATGCACGTTTCTCTGGTTAAATTGCATTTAAACCCTTGAGCTTCATTAAAATAACCTTGAATGCATGTTTCTCGGTCTAAATTGCAAATTAAACCCTAAGAATTCAAATATTTGCACAAATGTGACCTAAATTGCATTCTAGCCCCTGAATTTTACAGATTTCTCACTAAATGCATGTTTTCTAGGGTAAAATTACAAAATTATCCCTGAAACTTTCTGTTTTCAAACATGGAATCTTTTTCTTGCATATTTTACCCTAAATTTCCACAGAATTGCATTAAATACATGTTTTAATGGCAAAATTGCTTCTTGACCCCTTGGAATCTTCAATTTGACTAAAAATGCACAATTTACACATTTGACCCTAGATTTCTTCAAAATTACATGCAATGTGTTTTTCTATATATTTTTGATGATTTAGCCTTAGAATTTTAGTTTGCATTCAGAATTTGGATTTTTTGCACAAAAGCCCCTGGAATTCACATTTTTTACACTCTCACATGCATTTTGCACATTTTGTTGCTATTTTTCTTGCATGTTTTCTTGTGATTTCTTCCTTACATGGTGGCACTCATTTCTAACTCATTTCAAGCTTGGTTTTTCCATTGTTTCCCGGATTTCTTCCGATTTTCGCATTTTTGATTTGATTTGGCTTTCCATGGCCCGAGAGTGTACATTAACTAGCTTAACAATGCCGACATTGTCTTGAATGAGGATTATTTTCCCCATTTTGATTTTCTCGGATTTCTTTGAGTTTTCGCTGATTTGCGTGATGCTTTCCGAGAGTTTCACGATTTTCCTCATCGCCAATGGGCATATAGTAAAGCGGCATTCTCAATGGCTACATTTGTCCCTCAGATTAACTTTTTCCCGTTATTTCATTTCATCCTTTTGATTTGGCATGTTTTCTAGTCAGCTTTAGCATATGCATTCAGAAGAGGCAAGCATACACCCAATAGACCATGTAGCATGTAGGAAACCTAGAAAGACGAGTTCCTTAGGCGCATGGGGGTGCCTAACCCCTTCCCCATGCGTAACAAGAATCCTTACCCTTTCTCTAGCTCGCATTGATTTGTGCATTTCATCCATTAGGCACGGAGCATACATGTTTTCTTCATCTTGTTTTCTTCTTGGTTTTCTTTTGTGTTTGGTTTTCCTCGTCTTTCCATTAAAAGACTAGGTGGCGACTCCTTTCCTTATCCTTTCTTATCTTTCCCTGGTGTTTCCGAGTCTAGTCTTCTTCTTCAGATTCACCATTTTCGTCGTAACCGTATCAGGACTCCTCGTGTGCTTCCACGCACCGTAAGGAGAGCCGTGCAGGGTTCCACCGGCATGGTCACACAACCCTACCTTGGGACGGCTGTCTTGTTTCTCAAGATGCTACCAGCTACGGGGCACATGTCCCACTAGCACTGGCCACCATAGGGTACGCTTCCACATGGTGCTCAAGAGGGAGTGTCATACCTCCACACTCGACAACACCCAAGCCTCAGTAGTCACAGTGACAATAGGAGTATCATACCTCCTCGTCATGCCACAAGACAACTCAACCAGCAAACCACAACCCTAGCCTTGAGACAACAGTTAAGGAGTCTCATATCTCCAAGACCGGACACCGCTTAGCTTAAGGTATCTCGGCCCCTGACCTCAACCAGGGAGTTACACCCGACCACTTGAGAATGTCGTCACATTCCCTGGTCCAGATGACACAGTCCCACACTATCTCGGTCCGCACACAGAAAATTAGGAAAACAATTTTCCAATTTTACCAACTCATCTCTTTTGAAATCATTTTCAAAACCATTTTATATCTTTGGAAATCCTTCCAAAACCTCAGCAAAAGGGCACATCAGGTGTCCCAAGGGACCACCACTGACAGCCTACAACCTCATCTCAATGGGTCAATACAAACTAATCTGGAAAACCCTCAGAAATCATATTTTGTAAAAGCATTTGGGCCCTAATTCTGCATGTCGAAAACAAGTTTGGTATGCCAAAAATCTCTGGTTCAGTAGACCAATTTGGGTCGGTCTACCGAATCAAGTCAATGGTCAACACTCAGGCAAAAATCAGTATACCGAAAATGGTTTGGTCGACCGTCATAAATCAGACAACTGAATTTCGACCAGAGGACCTAATTTGATAGAAAAACAGCATACCAAAATTGTTCGGTATGTCGATTCCTGCGAAAAATAAAAAATGGCACAACCATTACATTTCAAAATCGGACAAAGTGGGACCTCCGATCGGACCTTCCAAACAAACACCAAAAATTTTGCATAAAACATAAGATGTAGACCCTCGAGTCTACTCCAAAATCCAACAAACAAATCCAAAAACTATTCACCATGCATCGAGATATAAAATCACAAAGGTATAAGTGTCAAGACGACCTATAACACAACCACCATCATAAATGCCCATATATCCACCATAAATTCACAATAAATTCTAGGAGTGTAAATTTACCTAGATTTCATAAAATCCTATCAATTTATACCAATTTAATGCCATTTATTACATGGGTTGGAGATGCGTACTTGAGAAATGCTTCAACGATTCTTCGGTTGACTCCGGCGACCACAACGTGTCAACGACCAGACCACGACCACGGGGATGCGACTCTAAAGCTCTGTGCATCACCACACGTCGCTGCACACCTCTACCAATTCTCGAGCATGTCGAGTAGAGGAGAGAGATGGGGAGAGGAGAGAGTGGGGGATAGGGAGAGTGAGGGAGAAGGAGAGAACGAGTGAGGGAGAGGGAAGAGGTGGCCTGCTAGGGACGAGAAGCAGAGGGAAAAGAGTAGGAGAAGGAGGGTGAGCTGGTCATGGCTGCGTGTGCATGAGCTTATAAAGCCATGTAACATGGTAGTTGAACGCGTGCTCAATCTCACGCCACCAACTCGCTCCCACCAATCGACCCACGAATACGGGCCCCACACGGACCAACATCCGGGCCCCACACTCACAGTGCCACAATGCACAATGCCAACCACGCACAGGAACATGTCAACAGAAGCCAGCCCACAAGGTCCAAGCCCAAAACTACAAAACCATACAAAACGAGCCTCAGAACAGTAACACCTGTCTAGGAATAAATTCATTAAAATGTAAATAATTACAAAAAATTTTTTACGTGTGTTACATCCTAACCCCCTCAAAAGAAGATTTTGCCTTGGAAATCACTAGGCGAAAAGATATGGGTACTGGGCTAGGATGGCTTCTTCATGTTCCCATGTGGCCTCCTCAGCTTCATGATGCCGCCATTGCACCAAAACCAGCAGAATCTCCTTGTTCCGCAGCACCTGCTCCTTCCGGTCAATAATCTTGGAGCCCTTCTTGCTGAACTGGGATCACATGAGATGCATCAGCCAGACACTTCCTCAGCATGGAGACATGGAACACGTCGTGCATGGAGGACATCTCTGGTGGTTGATCCAATCGATAGGTAACCTCACCGATCCTCTAGGTAATCTGGCATGAGCCAATATAGTGAGGATTCAGCTTGCCACGCTTCTCGAATTGCATGACACCCTTGGTCAGCGACACCTTCGACAATACATAGTCTCCCACTAGAAATTCCAGTGGTCTCTGCCTCTTGTCGGCCTAGCTCTACTGCCAACTCTGTGCAACCAACAACCTACTGTGAATCAAATCCACCTTGTTCGCATACAACTGCACAAGCTTAGGACCAATCAACTGACGCTCGCCCACCTTGCTCTAGTAAACCGACGATCTGCATGGCCTACCATACAAAGCTTGGTACGACACCATCCCAATGCTCAAGTGATAACTATTGTTGTAGGCGAACTCAATCAACAGCAGATGGTCCTCTCAACTCCCTTGAAAGTCTAAGGCACATACTCTGAGCATATCCTCCAGCGTCTAGATAATCCTCTCTGTCTGGCCATTTGATTGAGGATGAAATACTATTGTGACCATGCCGGTGGAACCCGGTACAGCTCTCCCCTACCGGGTGCGTGGAAGCACTCGAGGAGCCCCGATACGGTCACGGCGAAGTTAGTGAATCTGGAGAAGAAGACTAGACTCGGAAACACGAAGGAAGGATAAGAAAGGATAAGGAAAGGAGTCGCCACCTAGTCTTTTAATGGAAAGACGAGGAAAACCAAGCACACAAGAAAATCAAGAAGCAAACAAGATGCAAAAAACGTGTGTGCTCTGTTCCCTATGGATATAATGCACAAATGAATGCAGGTAAAAGAAAGGGTAAGGATTCTGGTTACGCATGGGGAAGGGGTTAGGCACCCCCATGCGTCTGAGAAACTCGGTCTTCCTAGGTTTCCTACTTGTCAAGGGTCTACTAAATGTGTGCTTGCTTATTCTAAATGCGCATGCTAAAGATGACTAGAAAACATGCCAAATCAAAGAGAAAAATGAAATAAAGGGAAAAAGTTAATCCAAGGGTCAAATGTAGGCATTGAGAATGTCGCTTTACTGTACGCCCTTGGGCGATGAGGAAAATCTTGAAAGTCGAGAAATTCTCGGAAAGCGTCTCGCAAATCAGCGGAAATTTGGATAAATTTGAGAAAATCAAATTAGGGAATATAATTCTCGTTTCAGGACCATGTAGGCTTTGTTAAGCCTTTTATTGTACGCTCTCGGGCGATGGAAAGCCAAATCAAATCTAAAGATGCGAAAATTGAAAAGAATCTGGGAGACGTCGAGAAAACCAAGCTCGAAAAGAGTTGGAAAAGCGTGCACAAAGTAAAGAAGAAAAGGCAAGAAAATTGAATGAAAAAGTGCAACAAAATGTGCAAAATGCATGTGTGAGTGTAAAAGAACGAATTCTAGGGGCATTTGTGCGAAAAACCCAAATTATGAATAAAAACTTATATTTTGAAGCCCAAATCATCAAAAATACATAAGAAAACACATTCTATGCAATTATGAAGAAATCTAGGGTCAAATATGCAAATATGCAAATATGTGCATTTCTGGCCAAATTGGTGTTTCCTAGGGGTTAGAATGCAATTCTGCCACTAAAACATGCATTTAAAGTAATTCAGTGGAAATTCAGGGTAAAATATGCAAGAAAACGATTCATGAAAGTTTCAGGGGAAATTCAGTAAATTTACCCTAGAAAACAGGCATTCAGTGTGAAATCTGTAAGGTACAGGGGCTAAAATGCAATTTACCCAGAGAATTAATGCATTTAGAAGAGCTTCAGTAAAGTTCAGGGGCTAAGATGCAATTTAACTAGAGTGATGCATTCTGAAAGGTTTCAAAAAAGTTTAGAGTCCTTTATGCAAAAATATTGGATTGAAATGCATGAAAAGAAACTCTAGGGGTTTTTGTTAAACTTTTTAACCTGGGAAACCTTATTTTGAATGTTTAGGGAGCATAATACAATATTTCAGTTAAAACTTTATTCAAACGATTTATGAAAAATGATTTAGGACCTAAGCGTAAGAAAAGGACCTATTTGTAATAAAGAAAAGGACCTAAGTGTAATAGATCAGAAAATTCAGAAGTTTATTAAAATAAAAAATATTTTTTAATTTTTTATAAGAAAATGACAACGGCGGCCGTCGATGACGGAGCATCGCTGTCGACGACCGCTGGAGAGGCAATCAGAGGTTTTCCCATGGTCTGATCTCAAAGGTGGGAGTAGGCCTCCCATCTACCTCGCCGTCAAGGCACTCCAGCGATGGCGTCGGGGAAGAAGGGAGACTGCTGGAGCTACGGCGCGGCGATCTGGAGGTCGCGGAGGCTTCAGGGCATCAAGAGGAGCCTTCTTCTTCTTCCAGAAGCGAGTATGGTGGATGGTGATGTGGAGGGGAGCTCCGTCTGCCGTCGACGTCTTTTCCTCCGACGAGTGAGGTCGCGGGTGTGTTCCAAAGGTCGTGGTGTGGATCTGAAGGCTCCGGAGTATTGGGGGCATGCCATGGAAGCTTTCTAAAGGCTCGGAGTGGCATGGAGTGGCTAAAGGCGTGCGTTCCTATTCTGGCTTCAATCATCTTCTCCGGCGACGGCGGAACATCGCGATTCTGGGGATCCTCTGGTGGAGACCTCTGCAGCGATCGGAATGGGAATTGGAGGGGCCGAAAAACAAAAGAGGTAGGCTAGGAGAGGTAGACCTAGGGTTCTAGGACCAGGGACAAGCCCTGGCCAACACCCCCACTGATATCGCTGGAAAACGGCGACGGCGAGGTCCGGGGAGCGATTCCGACCAGAGGAGGCCTCTGGCTAGATTGGAAACGATCTAGAAAGACTAAGGAAGCTCTAGGAAACTGAATTCAAAGCTAAATGAGCTTGGAGGAGGACGTACCTGGCCTGACGACGCGCGTCTCCTCCACAGCTTGCCGGAAGTGGCCTAAATTCTCCACTTCTCACCTCTGCAAGCCCCTCTCTCTTTCTGGAGTTCTCCCTCGCTCTAGAATTCTCTATTTTTCTCTCCCCAAAAAAAGAACCCTTCACCTCTGCCTTTACTGCTCCTTTTATAGGTGAAGCTCCGGCGGCTGTAACAACTTGTAACAAACTCAACAAAATCCTAACAACTAACCAACTCTGTAACAAACTAAGAAGCATCCTAACAGACTAACCACTTTAACAACCTTGCTGCCCACCACGCAGCCTACTGCCTGCCCAAGCGCTGACAGTGATCGACGGTTGTGATGAAGGAACCAGCCAGGTGCATATGTCCAGTGTGACTGCATGGCGGGCCTAAGAGATGCACCTGTCTGGTGCGCCAGATATGTGCGCCAGTGAAGTGCACTTGTCTAGTGTACCAGAGAGGTGCACCTGCATGCCTTTGGAACACGGCTAGACTATTTACTGTTGGGTTTGGCGTTCTCTGTCTTTGGGACTAAACCAGGGTTTGAGTTCATTTGTGATTAAAATCCAAGCTACCACAATTCTAGCCTGTAGACCTGCAAAACTTGGGTGTCTATAGATGCCCCTCCCTGAGAGAGGTCGGAGGACGAGCAAGACAAAGACCGATGCTTTGCCTGGGTAGTTCGGGAGACCAGCCCAAAGGAAGGAGGCAAACAGTTTGCTTTGATTTCGTCCATTAAGAGTGGTAGTCAAAACAAAAAGAGGGGCACCGAGGTTCGTCCAGATGGACTGAACCAAGGATGGGAACATCTATACTACATCCGGTAGTGTAGAAAGGAGAAAAGGGGAGGCCTTGATTCCGTCCGTCTAGATAGGAATTCGATGGCGAAAGGGATCCGAGGTTTGTCCGTCCAGATCCAACCAGGGAAAGGAACATCTAGACTCTATCTGGTAGTCTAGAAAAGAAAAGGAGATGCATTGAATCCGTCCGTCCTGATAGGAATTCGAAGGCGAAAGGGTTTTGAGGTTCGTTCATCTGGATCGAACCAGGGAAAGGAACATCTAGAGTCCGTCTGGTAGTTTAGAAAAAAAAGGAGATGCCTTGAATCCGTCCATCTGGATAGGAATTTGAAGGCAAAAGGGTTCCGAGGTTCGTCCGTCCGGATCGAACCAGGGAAAGGAATATCTAGACTCCGTCCGATAGTCTAGAAGAATGAAAAGGAGATGCCATGAATCTTTCCGTCCGGATAGGAATTCGAAGGCGAAAGGGTTCCAAGGTTCGTTCGTCTGGATCAAACCGGGGAAAGGAACATCTAGACTCCGTCCGGTAGTCTAGATGAAAGAAAAGGAGATGCCTTGAATCCGTCTGTCCGGATAGGAATTCGAAGGCGAAAGGGTTCCGAGGTTCGTCCGTCTGGATCGAACCAGGGAAAGGAACATCTAGACTCCGTCCTGTAGTCTAGAAGAAAAGGAGATACCTTAAATCCGTCCGTCCGGATAGGAATTCAAAGGCGAAAGGGTTCCAAGCTTCTTCTGTCCAGATCGAACCAGGCAAAGGAACATTTAGACTTTGTCCGGTAGTCTAGAAGAAAGAAAAGGAGATGCTTTGAATCCGTCCATCCGGATAGGAATTCGAAGGCGAAAGGGTTCCGAGGTTCGTCCGTCCGGATCGAACCAGGGAAACAAACATTTAGACTCCATCCAGTAGTCTAGAAAAAAAGGAGATGCCTTGAATTCGTCCGTTCGGATTGGAATTCGAAGGCGAAAGGGTTCCGAGGTTCGTCCGTCCGGATCGAACCAGGGAAAGGAACATCTGGACTCCTCCGGTAGTCTAGAAGAAAGAAAAGGAGATGCCTTGAATCCGTCCATCCGGATAGGAATTCGAAGGCGAATGGTTTCCGACGTTCGTCCGTCTAGATCGAACCAAGAAAAGAAACATCTAGACTCTGTCCGGTAGTCTAGAAGAAAAGGAGATGCCTTGAATCTATCCGTCCGGATCAAACCAGGGAAAGGAACATCTAGACTCTGTCTGGTAGTCTAGAAGAAAGAAAAGGAGATGCCTTGAATCCGTCCGTCCGGATAGGAATTCAAAGACGAAAGGGTTCCGAGGTTCGTCCGTCCGGATTGAACCAGGGAAAGGAACATCTAGACTCTGTCCGGTAGTCTAGAAAAGAAAAGGAGATGCCATGAATCAGTTCGTTTTGATAGGAATTCAAAGGCGAAAGGGTCTCGAGGTTCGATCTCCATTCGGATCGAACCAGGGAAGGGAACATCTAGACTTCGTCTGGTAGTCTAGAAAATAAAAGGAGGTGACTTGAATCTATCCGTCTGGATAGGAATTTGAAGGTGAAAGGGTTCTGAGGTTTGTCCGTCCGGATCGAACTAGGGAAAGAAACATCTAGACTCTGTCCGGTAGTCTAGAAGAAAGAAAAAGAGATGCCTTGAATCCGTCCGTCCGGATTGGAATTCGAAGGCAAAAGGGTTTCGAGGTTCGTCTGTCCGGATCGAACCAGGGAAAGGAACATCTAGACTCCATCCGGTAGTCTAGAAGAAAGAAAAGGAGATGCCTTGAATCCGTCTGTCTGGATAAGAATTCGAAGGCGAAAGGGTTGCCTTGACTTCGTCCATTCGGATAGGACCTCAAAGGCGAGAGGAGTGCTCCACCTTATCTGGCACAGAAGCTGTGAAGACTTCATTCATCCAAGTTTGGGCAATAAAACGAGATACTCGACTATTATCTAGGTGGTCCCCAGCGCCAAGCCGACAAGCAGAAGAAAGTAGAATCCTACACCAGTCATGCACGTGCCGTCGCGATGGCGATTTTTGTTCCGCATCAACCAAAATCAATGATTACATGTGTAGATACCCCAATTTTTCCCAATTTTGCAGGACGAGGGTTTGGTGGCTGAGCTCAACCCCTTTTCAGGCCCATTTAAGCCAATTGAACCCAAAAGCCCATTTAGGCCCATGAAAGCCCATCAAATCCACCAAGGCCCATTAAAGCCCACTTGGGCCCATGGGAGCCCACAAGGCCCACATAGGCCCATGGAGGCCCACGAAGGCCCATAATGCTTCAATACATCCCCTCCTCCTTTTCCAACCCAACACCTTATTTCTTCCTCTCCATATATATCATTTTTTCTGATTACCAATTTTCACCAAAATTCACTCATTTCCTTCACACTCATTAAACCCATTTCTTCTCCATTATTTTCTCACAAAACGAGCCACTCTCTTCACAGAGCTCAACCCACTGATCCAGCCACGAGAGCAAGCCCAGGTGCTGTTAGTTTGTTACCAAGATGCCCAATTGGTTAGAGGAGTGGGGCCAGACTGTTGCAAAGAGATTCCTATTATGAGCATCTGATGGGTTCACCTATAAATGAAGAGGCACAGCTCACAATTCAGGAGGTTACATGAGATTCCAGAACTCTTGCTCCACCATAGAGACAATTCAGAGCGAGAGGGAGAGAACCAGAGTGCCAGAGCGTCGCGCGGAAAAGCAGAGCCAGTCACCGATCCAGAGCTCCGGCGAGGCAACTCCAGCCAGGTACACATTGCCGATCACTCTACTTGTCTGATTTGTAGATTTCTAGGTTCTCCTCCCCTTCCCGGAGTGTTTCCAAGGGATCCAGAGTGATCCCTGGGCTAATGGAGCTTCGCCGTGCCCTGCTGTCGCCAAACTCTAGAGACAGAGGTGGGGTGGGTGGGCAATCCAAGACGTTTCCTAGATCCCCGAGCCCTCTCCTCTCCTCCTTTGGTCTCCCTCGAGCTCGTCGTGCCCCGCCGTGCCGCTCTGCTACCTCCAGATGTCCACACGCCGTCGCCGAAGTTCTGCACTGATCCCGCCGTCGCCGGAGAAGACGATGGGATCAGTGGAGCACTTCACGCCGTAGCCCTCCCTACTCCGCTCCGACGTTCCAGACGCCTTCCTCAGCCTCCCATGAGTGCGCCCGAGCCTCTGGATCCACGCCGCGAGCCCCCGATCGTCCCAGCTACGCCGCTCACCGGAGGAAGCCACGGCAGCGACAGTCAGGTCTGCACCTTGCTCCACCAGCCCCCGCGCCGCTCTGGAGCAGCCCCGATGCCTCCTCGCACCCTCCAGAAGCCTCCAGATGCTGTACCGCAGCTCCGGGCACCGCTAGTCGCTGCAGGTCCTCTGTCGGAGCAGCCCGACGGCGTCCGCGGTGGGAGGAGAGTTCCCACCGTTGGTTTGGGGATCCACTCCGTTGGATCCCTTCGCCTTGCCCCTTCTTGCTTCCTGTGGGGTCTGATCGGGAGCCTCCCCCTTTTCTTCCTCTGATGGTCGCTGGCGGCGAGCTCCATCGTCGGCGACCATCGCCCCTTTTTTTAAGTTTTAAAAACATTTAAACTTTCAATTTGAATAAAATCTGGAGTTTATGTTTTTCTTGCAAATAGGTCCTTCTGAAATTACTTTCTGGTCATTTTATTGCATATAGGTCCTGCACTCATTTTTCTAAAATGTTTCGAATAATGTTTTAACTGAAAATATTGCAAGTTTTATCCTAAACATTTAAAACAATGTTTTCTGAGTTTAAAACTTTAATAAAAGCCCCCAGAGTCTTTGAAACATGTTTTCTTTTAGACATTTTGTTAAAAGGACCCTGCACTTTCTTAAAAACTTCTTGCAAGTTCATTTTCTCTGTGAAAATTGCATGTAAGACCCTACACCTCCTCAGAATGTTTCTGACAGTTCATTTTGCAATGAAAATTGCATTTAAGCCCTTACATGTTTCAAAAACTCTCTGGATAGTTGTTTTTGTTGGTTATATTGCATGTTAGCCCTCATACGTCTCTGAAACGTTTCCAGAAGCATGTTTTCACTGGGCAAATTTCATTTAGGCCCTTGTGTTTTACAGAAAACTTCCAGAAGGCTTATTTTGCTGTGAAAATTGCATAAAACTCCCTGACTTTGTTTCAAAACATTTCAGAAGCATGTTTTCATGGTTTAATTGCATTTTAGCCCTCTGTTTTACTGAATTAATTCCTGAATGCTTTGATTACTGGGTATTTTGCAGTTTAGCCCCTGTGCTTTATTGTAATTACTTTGATTTGCTTTTTTCAGGGGTAGAATGACTGTTTTACCCCTGAATCATTTTTGAGTATTTTCCTTGCATTTATATCTAGATTTTGTGCTGATTTGACATACATTGCATGCATTAGTGGGTAAATTGCATTTTAGCCCCTAGAGAACTTCATTTTGCACTAGGGAGCATATTTGACCCCAGATATCATCATACATGCATGGAATGTGTTTTCCCATATGTTTTCGCTAGTTTGGGCTTCTGAACTCCGATTTTCCTCTGATTTTGGGCTTTTTGCATAAAACCCCCTACATTCTTCAGATTTACACTCACACTTGCATTTTGCATACTTTTCACATCTTTTTGCACGATTTTTCCCGTCTTTTCTTCCTGGCTTGGTGCACGCTTTCTAGCTATGTTCCGAGCTTAGTCTTTACCTCGTTTTATGGGTTTTTTCCTCGGTTTTTCATGGTTTTCGCTTGTTATGGTTTTCCATCGCCCGAGAGTGTACATTAAAAGGCTTACAAAGCCGACATGGTCCCGAAACAAGGATTATTTTTTCATTTTTGATTTTCTCGGATTTTCGTTGTTTTGCAAGATGCTTTCTGAGAATTTCACGATTTTCACGATTTTTCTCATCGCCCAAGGGCGTACAGTAAAGCGGCATTAATAATGCCTACATTTGACCCTCGGATTAACTTTTTCCCTTTGATTTCATTTTCTCATTGACTTGGCATGTTTTCAGTCACATTCATGCATGAGCATATAGAATAAGCAAGCATGCATTTAGCAGACCA
>JAMKQA010024571.1:0-16011 GCA_024699735.1 Posidonia australis
AGCATACCGCTGCACCGTTGACCGTGCACTCTAGGTCACCCATTTGCCTACTCATCCAGTCCCACCTCTCGCCTAGAATCTAGTCCAATCTCTTGTCCAACATCTTTCCTAGAACCCTGTCCAATCTCCCATTTAGCATCTCCTTTATGGCAACTCTTCAGTTAATAGAGGCTCTCCTTTATGGCAAATCTTGAAATCCTGTTATGGCATTCTCAATTGTTTTACTTCCTCCCAGATTCACAATGGTGTAAACACTATATTCTGAGAAAATAAATGGTGGCAAGGTGTGAAATTAAAATTTCATCTTCCTGAACTATTTAAAGCAACCAGATATAAAAAAGCCTCTTTAAGGGAAATCTTGGATCTCTACAGATTTGATTTTCATAAATTATTTGATTACACTAAGATATCTTCAGATACTCTTTCCCTCCTTCAAGCCCAAGTAGAAGTGCTTGACTCTATACTCCAATCTGTCTCTTTCGTGCCAGATGCAGACATCTTGCTTTGGTTACCGAATCATTCTAATATTTTTTCAGTAAACTCTTGTTACGAATCTTTAAATGATGGAGACTTATGTTTCTCCTTATACAACAACATTTGGTGCAAATGGATACCATTAAAAGTAAAGCTGTTCTCTTGGTTAGTATTAAATAATAAAAACTTGACTAAAGATAACCTGGCCAAAAGGAGATGGGATGGTGATTGCACCTGTATGTTTTGTAATATGCACTATGAAATTAATACTCATTTGTTTATGAATTGTACCTTCATATGGTATATTTGGAGATTTTTTCCTTCTCACAGAGCTATATCCTGTTTTTTTTAACATTGCTGATTTGTTCAACAATTTGCCTTCACTTAGATTCAAGTTAAATATGAGGGATTGGATTGTTTTACTACACATTATCCTTTGGTTAATTTGGAAGGAAAGAAATAATAGAATTTTTAGAGACTATCGAAAAACTCATGCAATGATTTTTTTTGATATTATTTCTACTATGCATCACTGGATAGACACTTATGCAACAGGATTCGAAAAAGAAGAAATCCTACATTCCATCTCGTCCATGCACAATTCGTGGACCAAGGAACTTGCCCCAAACAATCCTATATCTTCCAGGGATCCTTCTGAAGCTCTCCCACCTCATCAGGCAGATCGGGACTTCAATTTGTCCAGTTCCTCTGACGCAGGGATTGATGTTCCTTAACTAAAGGCTTTGCCCATTAATTGGTGTTTCTTTCTGGGACTCTATATTTTGTTATTGTCTTTACTAAGTTGGTGAGGAATGGAACCTCGTGTTCCATTTATGAGAATTTCTGGACTTCCTTTCTTTCCAGTATGGATCTGTAATATTTTTACACTTGTTGAACCTTCCCAATGGCTTCCATGCTTGGGACTTATATAAATATAATACTACCGTTTTCTAAAAAAAAAAAACAATTTGATACTACCAAACAAACCCTAACCGATGAAACATAAGCAAAAGGAACGGAAATATGAGTGTTTGTACTTTTCAACAAATTTCAAAAGAAAGCAGACACTGTTAATCTGACAATTGTTAACTTGAAACTCAACCAAATATTCAACTTTAAAATATAAATTTGAGTCATACAAGAGTTCAAATAACATTGCAAGTTTTTAAAAATGAATTAAAATTATTAACCATGCCACATAGAATAACATTAACAATAACAAAATATTTCCTTCTGTAAGTATAATTGACTGCATTTAGAAAGTTACAACTACAATCTAAAATTGACTCGAATGTGGGTAAATGTCTTTATAGGATTTTATACAAAAACCATCACAAGTTTATTAAACAATTATACAAAAACATATTTGTACATGTTTATAGGGATTAAAAATCAATAACCCATAAATACAAGTCATATTTGATGGAAATATCTTCCATTCGACAAATACTATGGCAAGGAGAGAGTAACCAGTGTAGACCCTAATCTTCATGGTGCTCTTGGCATTGATGAGCTTAAAGAGCATGATTAGGAATTGACCCTCATCGATAGACATGGCCATGATGCTCCATGGATGCTTGGTAGTCACCTCTCTCAACTCCTTATACTCTCCAACTCCCTTGGGTAAACACTAGTCTCCAATACGTAACGCACAAAAAACAAAGGCAACAATAATCATTAAATCGGCAATAATAATAACTCAATGAATATATGTCAACATGTACAAATACAATTGCTACTTAACTACCCAACCTGATGAAGGGCATCTCTCTAGAGGAGGCCCTTGTGGCCAAACTCCTAGGGCATACTCTCCCACTTTTGCTCACCAATCTGGTTCTATTGCACATTGGTTGCAATAGCGGGCATTGGTGTTTTGCTTGCTTGGTTTGTCTCTTTGAAGAATATCTCTAGCTCTCTGTGATCTTTGTTAGCTTGATGTGCAGTGAAGGGGGAGGAGGCGAAGGAGGAGGAGGGTGGGGAGGGGGATAAGGTGGTGGAAGAATGGCAGGGAGGAGAGGAGGCAAAGGAGGAGGAGGAGGGCAGGGAAGGGGAGGAGGATGATGAAGGGAGGAGGCAATGGAGGAGGGGAGGAAGATGAGGCCAAGGAGGAAGGATGGGGCTAGATTGAGGTTAGGAATTTTGTCAAAATTCCATAGGAAGAGGTGGGAAATGAAAGGGGCTAGGGTTTATATCCTCTGAGAAGTAAAGAAAATAAGTTTCCTTTAAAATCATTTTAGGTTAAGTGCACAAACACTATCATTTTGAATAGTTAATAAGAAATGAGATTTCTATTAAATCATTTCCTGTACTTTCTAGTGCACAAACCCCCCACCCCTTAAGGTGCCATAAAAGTAAGAAGAACAAAGTTGCACATGTTGATTTTGATATATCTCTTAATATTAGGATCAATATATAAAATCTAGATTGAAGGAAGAACACAAAAGGAGGAAACTATTTTATTCCTCCAACACAGGATCTTACATGTTAAATCATCAAAGATCAAACACAATCAGAAGCATACTTGAATTCATATTGAAAATCGGAGAGAACACTCTTGATCACGTACATGGAAATTCGATCATCTAAATCACCAAACTCTTCTTTTATTTGTCATTCTCAAGATGGAGTGAGAGAGAGGAGAGGCCAAAAGTCTGAAGTTTGGAAACCATGACCTTTTTTTTTATAGAACTTTAAAATTTCACATATTTCCAATTCGATCAATCAACAAATAGAAATATGCCTAAATGGTCTCTACACTTTAAGTCACACCACTTAATATGTAAATAGGCTCAATGCAAAACCAAATAGATCACTTTTAATGAGCCTAAATCACAAATTAGTTTTCAATACTTTAATCGATTTTATATTAACTCATAATCTCCCACTTGAGTCACGGGTGTTTTGTAAGATTTTCGTGGGTATTTTCGAAGGCTGGTGTGGGGGAAGGCTGGTGCCGTGCACCGTCGAAGCTTGAGGACACGCGAGGCTCGTCGAAGCCAGGTACGCGTTCCTCCTTCTGCTTCCTTTCCTCGGTTGAGGTATGTTGGGTTAAAGGAGAAAAATCATGGATAATGATGTTAAAATCATACAAAAATGAGGAAAATGTTGGGAATGAGAGGAATAATGTGGTTATGTTGATATCATGTTGATTTTCGTGGGTATTTTCGAAGTATGCTACAGTGATTGTATTTGAGCTTGATGCCTTTGTGATTTTTGATAGAACAACATGTTTAACGGTTTTATGATCGGATTGAGGGGTTTTGAAGTAGACTTGGAGGTCTACATCCCAAGTTTTATTTGGAATTTTTGAGGTAGATTAGAGGGGTCCGATCCTTACTCCCACCTTGGGGAGAAAGGGGTGACAGTGACCTGGGGAGTTTTCTGCAACTGAAGAAAACGGTGTGCCGAATTGGATTCGGTATACCGAAATACTTCTAGGTGGTGCCCTATGTTGTGGATTCGGACGACCGGGGAAGTTCGGTCGACCGATCTGACAGGGGACTGATAAACCTGTCAGGGATTCGAAATACCGAAATTCTTCGGTATGCCGAATCAGGGGATTTCGGTATACCGAAGCCCCCTTCGGTATGCCGAATCAGGGGATTTCGGTATACCGAAACAAAATTCGGTATGTTGAATCACGACCCTGTGCTATTTTGGGAAATGTTTAGAAAAATGATGATAAATATGGATAAATACATGATAAATGTATAAAATGCATGGAAATGACTTGTAAGATGATGCATGCAAATATGTTGTGTTTAATGATGTTTTTCCATGAGATATTGAAACATGGCTTATGTATATGAATGTGGACCCATGTGAGGGGTGATTGCATGGTATAATGACCATGAAAGAACGTGAGGGTTTAAAGACTACAGGTAATGAGTTGATGCATAATGCATGTGATTTGCAAAGAGTTTTATGAATGGAAAATTGTTTTGATAAGAGAAATTGCATATGATTTTAAAGAGATTAATGGAAATTGTAGGAACCACAATGAAATCAAGACTTGCCGACGAGGAAGTGAGACCTCTAGAGATGTCGGGGATGTGTCCTTGGTTGTGGTTGCCGAGTTTGCAGTCCTGGGTAGGAGCCTCGAGACTGTGATGGTACTGTAGGATCCGAGGTACGAGAGACTCGGACTATCCTCAGTGCCGGTGCTGGACGGGTCTGGGGTTAGAGTCCCCAGGTGCTCGGGCACCAGGGTGTCTCTAGGACACACTCCGTGCTTGTACCAGTGAGGGTACATTTTGAGGCTGCAGTCGGGGCGGTTGAACTCCAACGCGGGGTGGTTCACCGTGGCACTGCAGTGTGGGTGTGGTAACATGGAATCCTCACCAACTACTTGTGACCAGGTCGATCGCCTGTGGCTAGGGTGATGCGACCAGTTTTGGAATGGAAGAGTGTGGATTTGTGTGTGGACTAGTTCCTAGTCCGGATTTGTGATAAGTTGTGCTAATGGTTTTAAACGATGTTTTGGGCTAGGAAACTAGATGAAATGATTTGCTTCTCCTGTGTTGAGTATAAAGGTTTATGAACGAGCATGAGGTTTTGAAAGAAAAGAAAAGAAAGTTTGAAATGCCATTATTTTCCAAGTTTTTCAAATTGAACATGTGGTTTGGAAATGGTAGTTTTCTTGCAATATTTTTTTCGTGGGTTTTAGCGCAGTTTTTAGGACACGTACTGGGTGACATTCCTGTTACTCACGCGTATTTTCCTTGTCCCCTTTGTTTCAGGTGCTCAGGTGTAGGAGTAGTCTAGTCTGGTGCATCTTTTCGAGCCACTTTTGCCACACACAGGTCTGGGTGATTAGCTTTATTTATTTTATTCTACCATTTAAATTCTTTTAGCTGCTCTTGGGTAGTTCTTGTACTGTTGTGTAGTACTGGGGTGTTACAATAACCAATCCATCAGCCCAAGTACTTCCACCCCCTTTTAAGTTTCCAATTGAGCTCCTTTAGGCACATTGTGTCTCCCCCGTGTCCTTTAGATTGCACTCCGACGGAGTACACAGGCTCTGTGCACCGTCGATTCTACCTCCGGTGGTAAGCTCACCACCACCGGGGAGGCCAGATGTCTCCTGGCTTAAGAAGGCCCTATGGGTCTCCCCTCCTTCTCTTCCCTCTTCCTCCTTGAGCCTCCGTCGCTCAGAGGTGAATTTCCTAGCCTTCCTGTGGCCAAATGACCGCCGCCGCCGTCGCTGCACCCATCGCCGGAGTTAGGGACTGGCGAAGCGACCCACGCCGATCCAGCCCTGTCTGCAGCATCCAATAGTACCGTCGTGGGCCTCCAAAGCTTTTCTAGACGTCTCCCGCGCTCCTCCGTTGCTACAGCCTCACCCCCGATGTCGACAGGGCGCCTCGCTGGAGCACGCATCGGGGGGGCGCCCCGTGCCGTTCTAGCCTCACCTGCCACTTCCCATAGCCTCGCCGTGCTTCCCCGGAGGTCCTCCGGTGCTCGCCGCGTCAGCCCAGCCTCCAGGAGCCTCCGCAGTCATCTTCTCCGGCGACGACCGCCGCTCGCAGGAGCCCGAGGTGGGGGAGGCCTCTCAGGCCTCCTCAGTCCAGCCTACTGCCCCGGAGGTGTTCGTCGTGAAACCCCCAAGCTTCTCTGACCACCGCCACCACCTTCCCCCCACTACGCCGCCACTGGAGGCTCGTTGGTATTCGCGTCGGAGATGGATCGCCGACGATCTTCGAAGCAAATAGATTTAGGATTTTTTTCCTTTTAATTTTTAATAATTACATTTAGCTCCTAATTATCGTTACATTTAGATCCTTCGAATTTCTTTCAGGTCCTTTTTTCTTGCATCCATATCTTTTTTCCTTACATTTAGGTCATTTGTTACATCCAGGTCCTTTCTTATTACTTTTATGTCCCTTTTTATTACACTTAGTCCTGTACTTTTGTGTTTAAGCCCCTGAAGATTTAAATAAGTTTCATTTCTTCATTATTTATGTAAAAATTGCATGTTTTCCCCTGTGTAAATGGTAATTTAATTTTTAGTTCTATATATGTTTGTTTCTTTACAGTTAGGCCCTTGTATTCATGTTTTCTTTGCAAAAGAGTCCTGAGAATTTATTTTGTGACCCCTGAGTTTCTTTATTTTAAAATTGTATTGTAAATATTTCACTTTTTTCCCTATTTAAATTTTAATTGCATTTCAATCCTATTCATGCATGTTTTATCACACTTAAACCCTTGAGATCATGTTTTCTTTGCATTTAAGTCTTGAACTTTTGTATTTTCGTCCCCAGAGTTTTTGAAGAGAGTTTCTTTTGTACAATTTGCATTTTAGACCATAAAGTTATTCAAAATTACACTGATGTTGTAAAAATCATAAATGTTATCACATTTTGGTCCTAAAATTTTGCAAATTAGTCCATGAACTTAACCAATATTGTTTTTTTGACAGGAAACTTTACATTTGGGCCCCTGAAACTTTTTTTAAATCATTAATGATAGTTTTTATTGCATTTTAAATCACATTTTGATATGTTTCACATTTGTTGATCACTTGAGCTTGTAAATCATCACTTGAATAAAGTTTTCATAAAAAAACCATGTTTGAAATGTAAATGAATATTTGATTTCACATTTTTGTCAGATTTGCACCCTATGTGGGAATTGTGCATCGTAAACACTAGGTTTTCTAGAAATTACCAAAAGTACAATTTTCACACATGTCACATCACATAGCCACATTTTCTTCAAATTTTACATACTAGCATCAAGATAAGACTTGTTAAACACATTTTTAACCATTAACTTTCTCTTTTTGTAAATTTTGCACATTAGACCCTGAGTTTTCAGGAAATTATCTAAGTACAATTCTCACATTCCAGTGTCATATTTTCCTTTGATCCATCTTCTGTACCCTAGGATAGAAGTTTCTGAATGTATTTTGATCCAGGTTTTCACCCTTTTTGTGAATTTTGTGTTTTGGTCCCCATACTTGTTCTTTATTATTTTTACATCATTGTATTGTTTCAAGACCTTTTCCTTTGCATGTTTTCTTTTTCCTTGACATTTTTCATACATTTTGGCATATCTTGGACCATGCACTATCCCCATGCATGCATTTATCACATTTGACCACTAAAATGACCAAATTGCCCCTGTGTCGTCAATTGTGTCAGTTATTGCACCAAGTCATGCATAATCTCTGTCCAAAGCATTTCTTAGCATCCTTTACCAATTTAAGTACATTTTCATGCATTTTACACAATTTTTGTTGTATTTGCACATTAGTCCCTCATTTTTGAATAAGTCTGCATTTCATACATTCTTTCGTGGATTTTTCTTCCACTTGTCTTCGGATTCCTTTGTTGGATGTTTGATTTGATTATCTTTATTCCATGTTTTCAGATTTTTCGATTTTATTTGGATTTCATCGCCCGAGGGCGTATATTAACAGACCTGAAGGGGCCAACATTGGCCCCACCACGGATTATTTTCCCTTTTTGATTTTCACGACTTTTTTTATCATTCCGATGACTTGGGTTGACACCACCTTCTATCTTTTTTACCTCAGTATGATTTTCTGAACCATTCCTTACAAAAACATCGTCATTTTATGTGATTTTCTCTCATCGCACCATTTGCCTATTTTATGCGGATTTCTTTACAATTTTTCCATTTGGATCTCTTAAGTATTTTCTACACTCCTAATGATTTGGGTCTGTTTCATTTTTATTCCCCTTGACACCAGTATATTTTTCTGAACCATTCTTTACAAAAATGTCGTCATTTTATGTGAATTTCTTCGCATGTCATAATTTTCCTACTTTATGTGGACTTCTTTGCAGTTTTTCCACCTTGATTTCTACGATGTTTTCTTTGATTCTAACGAATTGAGTCAATTGTGTTTTTGACATTCTTGAGACCTGTATGATTTTCTAAGTCTTTCTGGCCAGAAACCTCGTCATTTCATGTGATTCTCTTTGTCATACTTTGTGATTTCATTATTTCATGAGGATTTCTTCACAGTTTTCGCGTACCATCTTATACATCCATACAATCGTGTCTTGGCATTCATGACAGCATGATTAGCACACGATCTAGGCATAGTAAACATTCATTTAGCCTTTAGCAAGCGAATCAGACTAAAAACACCGAGTTTTTCGAACGTATGGGGGTGCCTAATACCTTCTTTGTGTGTAATAGGAATCCTTATCCATCATTTGGTTAACAGACATCTGGCCTTCATGTTTACATCTCATTCATTCATTTTTTGTGATTCGTTTGTGGTTTTCCTCGTCTTTCCCTTAAAAGACTAGTGGTGACTCTTTTTTCCTTCCTTTTTGTCCCATCTAGCGCCCTCGTCATCTTAGCATGGCTGTAGCCTCCTCTACTCTGGCGCGACTCTCCGCTGGACCCCCAGGCTGGGGGCAAAGTCACAGTTTTATAATGCAAAATCTAATTGTTTTTTAGATGATGAAGATTGGAATAATTTTAACATAATTCATAATTTTTTACAAAAACCAATTTATGATGCAACTCTACAATTATCAAGTCAATATTATTCAAGTAGTTTTCTAGTTTTAGTTAATTTATTTAATATTATAAACATTTTTCAACAATATAGGCATATTTCTAGTTTTGTAAATATTATTTAATTAATGGAAAAAATGGAATAATTTTTAGAAATCAACTCCAATGTAGGCATATTTAGCATTAGTCATGGACCCTAGGTATAAATTAGTTAACTGTATGGTAGTTTTAGATGATATTTTTAGTAACTTGAATAAAGTTGAAAGAATAAATGAATTCAATAATATAGTTAAGGAAACTTTATTTATATTATTTGAAGAATATGTTAGACTTTACGGCGATGAAGGTAGTTTTAGTGCTAATAAATCTAATTTTGTAGAAAGAAATAGTACTAATAGTAGTAGTTTATTTTAAAGTAGAATAAATAAGAAAAAAGAAAAATACGCTAAATCAATCATTAATAATGGACTAGAAAATTATTTAAAATATGAGTTTACTTTTAGTGAATCTGAAATAGATAATTTACATATATTAAAGTAGTAGTTTAGTACTGCAATTAGATTTCTTATAATTTCTACAATGACAAGATATTTACTAATGATTCTGACACCTATTGTGGCGTCGAAGACTGCTTTTTTAACAGGTAAAAGAGTGTTAAGTGATATAAGATGTAAATTATCAAAAAAAATCGTAGGAACCTCTATGTACTTAAAGGATTGGTATGATACAGTTGATCATCTTTAGAGGTTGAAGTTAAATGACAAATCAAAAGATAAGGAAACGACAACGACTTCAACAGATGTCACATTTGAGACGACAACTTTTACTAATTATTGATAATGAATAATTTTTTTTGTAAAATTTTTAATTTATATTGATGTAAATATTGTAAATGTAAAAATATAAAATATAAAATATCTTATATTTTTTTCAAGTATATATATATATATATATATATATATCAAATATTTAATAATAATTATTTTTTCAATTTTTTTTAAACAGATGGCCCGTTGGGCTTGACATGTCCATCCTTGCCACGTGCCTTGAGTTGTGCCGAGTAGGGGGGGGGGACCAGGTTCAAGCTTGGCTACCCTTGCTTGGCTTGATTTCTATCTCTACTTAAACACTTATGTCATAACAAAATGGAATTTTCGTTTAATTTTTGCTTTGTATCTTTTGATGTGTATTGTAATGTTTCATTATAAGAAGTGATTGTATTAAACAAATATAGATTGTTATTATTAATCAAAGAACTAGTACTAATATGATTAGAATTTTGAAAAAAACTAAATTTCCCATTTCCTTAAAGACAAGAGAATCTAGATTTGTCTAATACAGAAACAGAAATCAAATTTCACTTAAATTATGGTACAATATACGTTTCTTTCAAATCTAATTAACAATCAATTCTTAACAATAATTTGAAGTGATTAATGGTTTCTACTTTAACTTTATTACCGTTATTCATAAAGAAGTATCTTTCACCATTAGTTGGTGTGCGATAACTTAGACAACCCTACATATACATACTTATGTCAGTAGTAGCATTATAATATATCTATCAAGTGTGTCTAGGTACAAAAGCTCTATTAGCTTTAGAATAAATCAAAGCAAAAGTTGTACCTTTTTTAACATGCCAAGCGTGATAATTGGTGCAGTCAATTATCTTGTGCCTGCTCTTACTACAAAAGCAGCAGTCAGATTTAATTTGCTTTTGTTGCTTTTTTGATGAAGCACCTGCAACTTCATTGGACATAAGCTTTCTTTTGCCTTTATCTTTAGAAGCATATGTCAAATGAGTACTCACTGTTTTGTCTTGTTTTAATCTTTTTTCTTCTTGCACACAATGTGAAATGAGTTCATGAAGAATCTATTTTTTCTTCTGATAGTTGTAACTGATCTTAAATTGATTGAATTGTATGAAAAAGAGATTAAAACCAAGTGTACGAGTAAGTCTTTCAATAACTTTAACGTAAGTGTCTTGAGTTTTGAAGTAATATGAGACATTTTTAAAATGTACTTTTTTATGTTTCCTTTGACCTTGTATTTAATAGAAATCAAATTTGATAAAAGCGTACTAATTTCTCCATTTTCATTCTTGACAAATCATTTCTCAAAGTCATTGAGAAACTCTCTGACATTTGTAGCTTTTGACATCGTGTTTCAGAAGATTTTTGGAATGATGCGTCTCATGATTATCAAACTTAATCAATTAGAATGTTTCTACTTTTTATAAGATTTCTTATCTTTAGTAGAATTGTTGGACTCAAAAGAAGGGAGTTGTTCTGTCCTTAGTGTGAAACCTAAATCTATGCACTCGAGTACAATCATAATGTTTTCTTTTCAGCACTTGAAATTTACACCATTAAGCATGGAAATTGAATCAATGTTATTAATTATTGAAGCAGATACATTAACTGAAATAATTATTAAATAAATGAGAACTAAAAGAGTAGTTAGTCTAATAATAAATAAATTAATCTTTAACAATAAAGAAACAAACAAATAAATTCAACTTATGGTGGGGTTTATCTCAAAATACCAAGCACAACATTGACATTTAGCCTTTAGGCAGAAATGTCAACTTACAAGTAGTACTCTTCATGTAATAATTAAATACTTATAAATAGTCTTGTTAAGTAACATGTCCTCATTTTGGCCGACTTTTTTTTTTTTTTGTTAACGGTGGAGATAGTAAGAAATGAATGTCCCAGGATTCGAACCCAGGACCTGTGGCGAGTTTAAAGTTATCCCAGCCACTGTGACAATGAGTCATTGTCTTTTGGCCGACTTTTTACTCACGTGAAACAAGTGTATAATTTTCACATATTTATCACTATAGATATGCATGTATTAAGTCAAATAGTAACACTTATTTGGACTGATTATTATCTACATGAATATCAAACACGTAATTATCTTAATATTCTAAATAAATCAATTTATACAAGAGACACTACTTTGATAATATTTTGTTTTAATTAGTTTATTTTAGAAATATCAGGCACTCAAAAGGAATAAACACCAAAAGTTGAATTATTATTATTAGTAAAATCACTAGAGGACATCCGTAAACACTCTGAATTACATAAAAATGCCTTAGCGGACATCTGCATGGAGGTTCACAAAGCTCTTGAAGTGCACAGGGAAGTAGTAGATGTCTGTTATTTCTCTAATCTACAAACGGATCTTGGACGTTTGTTTAATCCCTGAGTCAAAATAAGGATTTAGGAAACGTTTGCAGCAGATGTCTGCTGAAAATTTGTAAGGTGCGACCATCAAAGAGAATGTCTGCTATAGTAACTGTTGTCCAATAATTCTTAAATTTTTTAATATGAAAACCAAAGAAAACATGAATTTAGTAATGATTGTACATGATTTAATCATATTTTGCTTTGATATTACTTATTGATTTTGATATATCTCATAATATTAGGTTTAATATATCAAATCTAGATTCAAGAAAGAACATAAAAGGAGAGAAACTATCTTGTTCTTCCCACATAAGATTTTAACATGATATATCAACAAGGATTAAAAAAAACCCAAAGTGTACTTGAATTTATTAGGAAAATCGGACAAATCACCCTTGATCATGTGTTCAAAATTCGATTTTCGAAATCATCAAACTCCTTTTTTTTTTTTTCTCAAGATGAAGTTGAGAGAGAAGAAAGACCAAAACTTTGAGGTTTGGAGACCATAACCTCTTTTTTTAAAATAAAATTCTATAATTATATATATTTTTAATTTGACTCATTAATAAATAGAAATATATCTAAATAGACTTTACACGTTAAATTTACATTACTTAAGATGTCAATAAGTTTAATTTAAAATGAAATAGAATAATTTTAATAAACTTAATTATAAAATAATTTAATATTTTAATTAATTTTATATTAACTAATATTTAATTGAATTTCAACTCAACAACACATGCAAATGTGCGAAGTAATAACAAAGAAGACAGAAGTAAGAATACAAAGAACTAAATAACAGATAGAAAGAACAAAGTTAGAGAACCATAAGAAGACAGAATACAAAGAAGTTTTTTCAAAAAGCCAGAATACAAAGAAGTAAATAACAGAACAAATACTAAACTTAAACATGTGCACATGTGAATTTGACTATTGTTACCATAGAATGAACAAAGTTGAGAGAGCTTTGAGAAGACAGATGGAAGTAAGGTGTAAGGATACAAAGAGCAGGACGCAAGGTGTAAGGATACAAAGAGCAGGACGCACACCTGCGAATACATATACGGACCCGATCTTCTATTTTACAGGGCGAACAAGCATATGCCTCAAAGCTACAAAATAAATATGGGCCGGGTTAGTTGCCTTCATTGTGGTCCGACGGACACAAGTGGGTTCAGGTTCCACGTTCGTCCACACGCTGAGCCGGTCTTCTTCTTCATTCGTTCCTTCCCTCCTCGTCTTCCTCGGCGGTGCTGGGGCTTTTCTAGGGTTTTAGCCGGAAATAATGGCGAGAACCCTAGCTCGCCTCCTCCTCCTCAATCACCTCCGTCGAAGAATCCCTAGTACGTCCCGTTACATCCATCAGATCCAAAATCCCACCACCACCGCGGCTGCCCCCGTCGCCGCGGCCGCTGCCGTGGGAACCATCTACTCACCACATCGAAACCTACACCAAGCCCCAAATGAGACCCGAAACCGTCCTCCTCTCGCCTCCTCCCTCGTCTCCACCGCGGAGACAGGAACCGAAAAGGTTGCCGCGGTGGAAGAGGAGGAAGACGAGCCGATGAATGAGTTCCTCTCTCGCTTCGTCTGGAAGATGCGGAAGAAGATCCGCGAGACCTACCCCGAGATCGACCGCGGGACGTGCGACTGGATGCTCCTCGTCATCGCCCAGAAAGTTCTGTCAAGAATGGAGAGGAGCGGCGGTGCCGGCGGAGAGCTTCTAGGCCTCAGCGGCTCGGCGGTGGCGCTGGCGGAAGACCCCACCCTCGACCTCAGCCCGCATCTGTGGACGACGGCGTGGGATTTGAGCGGGTCGGTGTTGGAGGACATGAGGAAGAACCGGAAGAGGGAGCTTATGAAGCGGTTCCTACACTCTGAAGACGTCAAGGGGATGTGCCATTTTGCGTCGGAGGTGGGGATTCGCGGCGACATGTTGAGGGAGTTCCGGTTCAAGTGGGCGCTCGAGGAGATGGAGGAGTGGGAGTTCAATCAAGGGTTGAGGCATGTAGCTGATGAAGCTCGCCGGAGCGGGAGTGCTGGGGTGATGGATGGGCGTGGTACCATAACGTCTTTGCCAGAGGGGAAGGGGAATATCAAGTATAAGATCTATGGACTTGACTTGTCGGATCCGAAGTGGACGGTGGTAGCGGACAGGGTGGAGGAGGCTGAGGAGCGGGTGGCGTTGGAAGAGACGAAACCCATTATGGGGCAGTGCAGGATAGTGACTGAGAAGATTATTAGTCTGAATGAAAATGATGACCCGTCCACACTGCTGGCGGAGTGGGCAGGCCTTCTGGAACCGAGGAGGGCTGATTGGATGGCTTTGCTTCGCAGGATCAAGGACCATAATCCTCCTTTCCATCTCAAGGTGCGTTTTAACTTGATCTTTACCCTTTTTACCAGGGGAAAAAAAGCATTCATTCATACTTCATCAAGTTCCTTTAGTGTCATTTTGAGTTGTTAGTGTTGTTATTTTTTCTAAGACTTTGTAATGGTAATCTTAAAGACTTAAACTATGAGCATGTCAATGGTCTTAAGATTGTATCTTGGGTCCAACTGCTTGTCAAAGTTTGATAACTCTTTGTTAATTTGATATGAACTGATAACCCTCTGCTAGTTTTATAACCCTCAATAGATTGTCGCCAAAGCACCTTTAGCTGAAGGTAGCTTGTCTTATGAAACAAAGTTTTAGGCTTAGGATGACAACCAAATGCTGATTAAGATGGAAACACCACAGCGACTTCATCATGAGAAAAACTCTGATAATCTCATAAATGTTGAAGTTTATCTTTTTCTTAAGTTAAATAGAAACTGGAGGTTTATTAGTTTGTTGTTGTCATCCTAAATATATGACAGTCGGACTAGGTGTTCCCAATATTCAAATCATTGACAGCTTCCATGTTAGTAGTTTCCCATTTTTTCTTAAATGGACAACACCAAATTCTCATGAGGAGCATACGATATAGGTGCTCTAAGGAAAAAGGAAGTGGTGAGCTTATGGTGGAGCCATGGAGTTGCTATTAAATAAAATGTTTGTATTATCGTAGGGAAGCGAAGACAATTATGTTTGAATACATCAAGTTCTCATTTTAGTGTGGAATGGTAACACTACCACATTTCTTTTATTTAAAGCACGATTTTGCATATTTTGCCTAAAATTACTTGGACTTTGACTGACATTTAACAATTGGAAATATAAAAACAGTGTCAAGAATTGTGCTTGTTAACAGCAGACTTTTGATGAAGATACCAGATATTATGATTATATATCATTTGAAATGAGTTGTATGATTTTCATTTGGAATGGTCTTAGTAAGTTAGAATGATTTTGAGTGGCCTCTCATGAAATTTGATTTAATATTTCAATCTGATGATTTTTCCCATGGGTTTTTGTGTTCTTATCATGCACAGTTTGTTTGTGTTCCTTACTTAAAGAAAAAGAGACAAAACCCTATCGGTTTGGTTTCAGTTAGTTGAATTAGGGATTAGGGAAAGAAGAAGATTAGGTTTTGCATTAGAGTAGAGGGGTTTAAATACAATGCATAGTAAGTAAATGGATCTTGACAGGATCAATATACAACAGGATCCATTAACCTAACTTCTAACACTCCCCCTCAAGCTGAACGGCATAAATATCGATAAGATTCAGCTTGTTACAAAATTGTTCAAGAACCCCATTGCTGAGAGCCGTAGTTAGAATATCTGCCAGTTGATCCTTGGAGTGGACGAACGGCGTAGTGATGACTCTCTTCTGAACATTATCCCTAATGAAATGACAATCAATCTCTACATGCTTGGTTCTCTCATGAAAGGTGGGATTCCCAGCAATATGAATGGC
>JAMKQA010024572.1:0-18287 GCA_024699735.1 Posidonia australis
TTGCAGGACTCTGTTTCCTTGCAACACTTGACCCTCCATTGGGGTCCCAACTCAAGCCATCAAAACCACATTAAAACCATAAATTGGGTCTTAAGCCCAAAAACCACACAAAACCATCTCTTCATTCATTTGTAGGGTCAAAACCCAAAACCACACCCAAATCCATTTGTTTGGGATTCCACATGCCTCCATGTTGTTACACGGGGCAAACAACATTCACATAAGCCCACCATACCATAACAACCACTTAACATTCATTAAAAATCACCTTTTAACCTTTAAAAGTCAGGGCAAAAATGACATATCGAAATTTCAATTCTGTATACCGAAATTTCCTATTTCGGTATACCGAATTTTTTCGGTATGCTGAAACCCCCTGTTTCGGTCAACCGAAAAATTTTGGTCTACCGAAACCTAGGTCCTGGCCTAATCTGCTAGGATTTCGGCATACCAAATTTTTCGGTATACTGAATTCCCCGCAAACAGGGCACACCCTTGCTCAGGCAGCGAAAAATCGCTCCAAGTGGGAGTCCCGATCAGACCCCCCAAACATGCACCATAAATTTCCATAAAATCATGGGGTGTAGACCCTCAAGTCTATTACAAAATCCCTCAAACCATTCATGATTCCATCAACCACATAGTTCAAACGAAAATCAAAAAGGGAAGGGGCTCAAGAACGGCTACTGTAGCCTTCAACCCCAAAATCACATTTTCCCCCACAAACATGAATCCTAACCGCATGATCTCTACATTCTCATGTAATATAGCACATTCCCATTCATTTCATGATTTTTCTACAATTTTTCATGCATTATCTTGATTTTCATGCAAATAATCCTACTATCAACAAAACACCAAACGGAGAAAAGGGAAGGAGTCGCGTACCTGGCACAGCCCCCGGCGACCTTCCCTACACTCCAGCGAACCTCCTCGTGCCCCGGCGAAGCCTCCTCTGCTGGCGGAACACACGAGCAGCTCACCACCTCCTTGGTTACCCACCGATCCTCTCCCTCTCCTCCTCTCTCTGTCACCCCTTCCTCTCTCTGCATGCTGCGACCTCCACTTATCCTCCTCTCCACCCGCATTGCGCCGGCCGCCCATCGCATCGGAGGAGACGGCGAGGCACAAACCAGTGTCGCTGGTGGCATGGGTTGGGGAAGGGAAGGGGACGGGGAGAAATATATGCGGCTCGTGAGAGGAAGGAAAGGAAGGAGAAAAAGAAGGAAAAGAAAGGAAGAAAAGACAAGCACACAAATCGAGGCAATTGTGCATCCTCAAACCGGACTCCACAAGGATCCCAAATCACAAGCAGATGCACAGAAAGCCAACCACAACCTCACACAACCAAGAAACAACTGATTACCCATTAATAAACCATTATACACAATATTGCAAATAATTACATGGTTTATAATAAAATGGATAATCAAGCCCAGATGTCACACGTGTTTTGAAAAGAAAAAAAGAAATTGATTTTGAAAGGCATATTTAAAGGATTTATGCTTGTTGGGCAATAGTGATTTGCCTTGTTGTGGTTTGTGGTATCGAGACAAGATACCTGTTTTTCTGAAGTTTTGGTGTTGTGGTTTGGGATGCATGTCCATATGGTTTTGTGCATCGAGGTTTTTGGCAGCTTTGGTTTCCTAGCATCAATAGTGGAGATGCTTGTTTTAGTAATGTGTTTTTGGTGGTAGATTTCAAGTTTTAAGAGGTTTGGGCTTTTGGTTTCAAAATGGGCATGCTTTAAAAAGCGATTTTAAAACTTGTTTGCAATAGAGTTTTGCAGGTTCTTATTTCTAGAAGGTTTTGGATTTGGTGCTGCCAAGGTGGGGTAGCGTATGGTTGGAGTGTTGAATGCCAATAGCTCTAATCTAGGTTTGCTGTTTTATTTGTAGTTTGTAGGCATGTGCTAGGTGACTTTTAGATGTCACTCATATGTATTTTACTAATTTTCTTGCAGGTGTAGATATAGGAGTAGTACTTATTTATTTTAATAAGTCTAGTGCATATAGTGGGAGTCACATAACCACACACCATAGGTTCTTGGTAGATTTTGTAATTGTTAGTTGTTAGTTGTTTAATTTAATTTATTGCATTTATTTCTGATTTATTTATTTAGTAATAGCTCTAGGTGTGATAGAATATAAGATTGTGATGCCTGGAGGCATTACAAATGGTATCAGAGCACTAGGTTACTAAGTACACTAACTTAGGGTGTCTAGTTTAGTGACTCTGTAGGACTACATGGCATGTGTCATCTACACCTAAGTTGTTCTATGGTTTTGTTTGAAATTGTGGTCACTTGCAAGACGTCGGTAGACCTTGTAGGAGGTGGTGGATATGGTAACCTGCATTGAGGATGGGTACAAGAGGTTTAGAGAGAGCCAGTTAAAAGGAAGGAGCAAAAGTAAACCTTCCTTTTGGAAAGAGAGGCAAGGCTATTGATTTCAAGAATCACTTCATCCAATTCTCTGGTTTGTTTGGCATGGTAGTGAGAACAAGAAAGGAGCACACCCGTATTTCACCGAGAGAAGCACAACTTTTATTAGGGTAGTAGTTTTGGATTTAGCTGGGTAGAGATCTAGTAGTAATTCGAAGGTGAGGGTAGTTGCTTCCTCCATGGATAGGTGGAGCATTTGGTGACAATGTGTCATCACTAGTAGTAGGCATGGGTCAATGTGTGTGGTATGGCTATGAGAAGTGGGGTATGTGTAAAAACACTGCCTAGATCTACCTAAAAACGTTGGGGAAGCACCGTGTCTACCCATTAGAGGGTATGTATTTATGATTTTCACCCTAGATGCTGGATCCTCAAGGAATGTAGTGGAGGGTAAGGAGCAGTAGCTTGATTGTATTGAGTAACTCTCCACTCTCTTGTTGTTATCAGGTGTGCTTAGCACCTATAGTTAATGGTTGTTATTGTGGGTGTGGTGCATGTTTTCCCTAGGCTCTTTTTGGTAGTGGACCAAATGGCTAGGGTATTGTTTGACTCAAGGAGTACTTTCTACTTCTCCTCTAAGTCTTTTGCAGTGAAGATTAGAGATGAGCTGACTAGATTTGGTCTTGTCTCTTTTGGTGACTCCACTTGGGGAGGGCAATCTGGAATGGAAATACCAACGATAGGCTGGCATTGAGTTGGTGGCATGAGTTTCAATGCTAGCATGATAGTAATGGACATACAAGAGTATGACGTTATATTGGGCATGAATTGGTTGATGCGGCATTTTTTTTTTTGCAAAGCAAAAGGAGGGCAAGCCTTCAAGTGTGATTGTCTAATCAAAATCATGTACAAGTTACATATTGACACAAGTACATGGCAACATCAAACAGACCCCCAAGGCTCTAGAAAAATGAAATTGCACTCCACAAACACAGACTGAGCCAAAGAACACAGCCCACAGCCCGACCCAACCAAAACTAAGCCCAAATATAGTGGAAATTAGGTGCAGAGATCGCAAGCTTCAGAATGCTCGCAACATGGGCCCATAGGACACCCGACGGTCTGATCTGGAATGATTCATCAAAAAAACGGCCATTCCGCTCTACCCAAAGGTAGTAGACAATAGCAGCCACTGTTTGGAGTTTAGTCTTATGTTGATTAACCGACGAGAGCATGCAACCCATTAGGAGAAGGCCAGTCGGTGGCCTGTGGGAGGGAGAAAGACACCTTCGCTGCATGCAAAACAGAAGCAGAGAAGGGGCAGTCGAATAAAAGATGTGGCTGATCCTCATACCGGCACTTACACAGCAAACACCTGGAAACAATAGCCAGCCTAAAACAACGGAGGCGATCCTGAGTCTTAAGCCTTCCCTGCATGGCCAGCCAAACAATAAACGCATGCCTAGGAATGTGGCCAGGAAACCAAACATCAAAAGTCCAGGAAGATGGTTGATGCAGCATTTGGTGTTGATTAACTGTGCTAGGAAGATGGTTGTGTGGGGTATTTGGTCAGTGTTGTTGATTCACCCTTGCTGACTCTGAGGAGTGTGGGACATTCTAGTTTATTGCAGATATCTAGATGTTTTCCATGAGGAATTACTTGACGTGCCACCACACAGAGAGATTGAACTCCTGATTAATCTAATGTCGCGCACAGGTCTTAATTCTGAAGCTCTATGTAGGTTGGCATCTACAAAATTGTGGGAATATGGGATGCAGTTGCAAGACAAAGGATTTATTAGGCCAAGTGAGTCACTTTGTGGTGCGCCTGCCTTGTTCACCAAGGAAAGTGACGATTCACTTCGATTGTGCAAAGATTATCAAAAGTTGAACCAAAGCATAGCGAAGAACAAGCATCCTTTGTTAGAGTGGATGACATGTTTGACCATATATAGTCAACCTCAGTCTTGTCAAAGTTGACTTGAAGATAGGTTACCACCAATTTCATTTGTGGGCCTGATGAGTAAGTGCTCAAGCCATACCGGGATCAGTCTATGGTGGTATCTGTGCTTGAGTGACTAGTTTATTGGATGTGGGAACTCACTTGGCGCACTTAAAGATAGGGCTAGAGACACTAGGGTAGCATTTGTTTTATATTAAATTCCTCAAGCTAAGTGAAGTTATGTTCCTTGGCCATGTTGTCCTGGGAGAAGATGTCGAGTCATAGTAGAATGTTCTCGACGGTTGGAATTTTGGAACGCTGACCTGATAAAGCTCCCTTGATGGAGTAGGTTAGTGGTAGAGTTTGAGGCAACGTTCGCTCATTCAGAGTGGTTCGCTTGAGGTCTTTGACTTCACGGAGAATGGAGTAGAGGGGTTGGAGTTGTTTGGTAGCATTTTGAGTGATAGAGATTGCACTACTCGTGGTTGTGGAGGTAGGATTTGGTGAAGGCTTGCAGGGTAAAAGACCATACCATCTATGGGGCCAAGTGAGCCATGCCATCAGTGGTCAGCGATTGTAGTGAGTACTGGTCCACTTGGTGTATTGAGACTGTGGGAAGGTAGGGCGTTTATAGAGGAAATGCCTTGAATCTCCCGAGAGAGCGTGAAACACAACATATCAGATAATCATAGGGCATGTATTCTCAACTGCAACTCCAAGAGTTGAACTTGTTTGGCAATGTGATGGTGGAAGGGTGGGTGCAGTAGGAGACTACCTCTAGTGTGACCCTCTATGATTGTTGATTCTTTTTTTTGTTTTGAGTTTGGTGTTTGTGTGGAGGATGCCTTGAGTTATATCCTATTGTTTTTGCATTTGGGTGAAGCATAAGGGTTCCTAGATTTGTGGACATGGTGTGCTCCAAATACTCTGAGAAAGGATAGAGTATTCTTAGAAGTGTTGTGCATTGAGGTTGCACATTGGTGGTACGATATGGTGATGGTTTTCTGGGGATCAATTTATTGAGTGACATGGTCCAGTGTTTGCTTACTGTTGGTTTACTTTGGATGGATTTTTTCTTTTGTGGTGGGTTGAATGGCTTAGCGCTATTCATTTTGGTGGAATTCCTTCTTCCACCTATTCTTTGGGGTCTTCTGCGGTGGAGATTGTGGCAAGCTAGAGAGGTTGTCTTTCCATCTCCATGTGATGAGGCTATCAGATGACCAACTTGGTGTGGCTTAGGTAATTCCTGAGGCTTGTTGTATTATGGTCCTCGTGAGCCACTTTTGTAGATCCAATAGGAGTCTCTCAAAGATAATGGCACCTTGGATAGGATTGGCTAGGAAGGAAGTCAGCTTGTGTGGGGTCAAGACTATGGAAAGAGCATTTATGAATAGATAGCTTGTTTGATTTGGGCTCCTACATTAGCTTTGCCTTCTAGAAGTGATGACTTCTTCTATGGGTTGTAATGGATTCTAAATCTGGGTTGGGTTGTGATCTCGTGCAGCATAGTATTGCAGTCGACTATGTTCCTCATTAATTAAAGAATCATAGAAGAGAACTACCTGACTCAAGGCTTGAGATGGTTGTTGTGGTGTTTGTAGCAAAATGCGGGTGACACTACTTCTCAGGGACCAACTTCAGGTCTTTGCTAATCCATGGAGCTAGTGGAGAGTGTTGTGCGAAGGAAGTATTTGGCTAATATATTCTAGGTGATTTTAGCATAGCCAGAGGTGCTACAAAAGATTTGTCCGTTGTTAAGGATGTCGTCTAGATCCTTGATCAGGAGGAGAAGATCCAAGTAGAACCAAGGTGAGTCCACTTGTGTTGTGTTGTGGCACCACTAAGGGTTGTAGAGACCACTTGAGAGTGCAAGGTAGACATCTGTATATTGTACTCTTACTTGATTGTTTGACAATGGAATTTTGGGGATGAAATTATTTTAAGGGGGTAGGATGTAGCACCCAATATTTCAATTGTGTAGTTTTTGAACTGAAGGCATGTGTATCCGATGCATATTCTGGGTGTGTAAAGGTGGTGCGTTGCTGGCATGAAAAAAATTCAATGTCTTGGACCCAGAATTGAAGTTACATTTAAGTGGTTTGTATGGCATTTTGGGATCTAGATCCTTTCTTCTCCTCCACAATCTCTACGCAACCTACAGAAAAATAGAGAAAAATTGAAAGAAAGAGGGGTAGAGAAGGAGAGGAGGCCATTGATCTACTGTTGTGCTTGTGTCGTCAGCGTGTGCCTTGATCCCTGTCACTGGTGTTTGCTCTTGGCACTGTCACTGCTGCTGCTAGGGAGAATAGAAGGGAAGAAGAAGAACAGAGGAGATAGAGAAGAAGGGAGAGAGAGGGAGAGAGAGAGAGAGAAGCAAAGAAAGGGAGAGCGAGAGAACCAGAGAGTGAGAGAGAGAAGTCAAGAGAGAGAAGAAGAAAGAGGTGGCCACCATGTTCATTGTTGCGCCGATGCTTGTTGCCAACCTACTGTTTCAACCATTGTCACTGTGCGGCTACTATTGTATCGTTGCTTGTTGTTTGTTGTTGTGCCACCACTTTTCCTCGCCATTGCCACGACCAAGTAGATGTGGGGATCGACATTAGTGGAGGTACGTGCCTACCAACACTCTCTCTTTATTCTTGTTTATATTATACATGTTGTGGTGAATGTGCGAGATCCCAAGTGGGAACCTTGATATTATATTATTTATTGCTATGACTGTGTTTGAGATTCTAAATGGGAATCCTATTATAATATTTATTTTTGTGTTCGTGCTTTAGATTCCAAGTGGGATTCTTGTTCTATGGTGGTTGGCCGTTATTGTTGTGGTTTGTGGTTTGGTTTTTGGTGCTTTCTCGAGTTTTGTTCTCATTTCATAGTTTTCTTGTAGGTATTTACCCTTTGTGGGCGAGAGGTATGTGCCCTTAGGCCAATTGCTGGGCCTGTGGTGCTTCTTAGGCACACATTCTACCACACATATTGGGTGCGCTTATCAGAGGCACATTTTCCTACACTACCATTGAGACAGTGGTTGTAGTGGAGAATTGTCTTGGTGGTTTTAAGTGTTTTTCTTGTGGAATTTTGGTACATAGTTTTGTGGAGTTTTGCAGTTTTTGGATGGGCTTTCCATGCAAAGTTTCACATGTTATTTTGCAATGTTTCCAAGATGATTTCGAAATGGCTTTTGAAAATGGTTTCCAAAAGAGTTTGGAAAAGAAATGCATGGTTTGTAAAGGATTTGGAAAATGATTACTAAGGTTTTCAATGATTTTTGATAGGAGCTACAAGGACCATAGGATCATATTGGCAGACCAGGGACAACAGATACCATTGGAGGGTCAAGTGTGAGTCCAAGGTTGTGTTTACTAAGCAGTAGGAGTCATAGGGTTATAGACTGTATTGGTGGACCAGGGACGACTGATACCTCTAGAGAGTCAAGTATGAGTTCGAGGTTGTGGTTGCTGAGTGGTAGGGCCCAGGTTTACAGTCCTCAAGTGGCCCAAGTTGAGAACATGCAGAGGAGGTACCCTGTGTTTGTCCAAGAATAGACCTTGGAGGGTTCTTAGAGTAAAGGCCTGGGAAGGAGGGGCTCCTACATGGGGTGGCTCATTCATGACAGTGTAGTGTGCTTCCGTAGCTGCTTGTTGTCTAGTCGGTCGCTTGTGGTCTGAGTGACACTATAACGCCTCGATCCTAGGTATGCTACCAAGATCACAGTATCATAAGCAAAATTACACTAATTACAGTAAAATTAAATAACTGTAACTAAGGCTTACCTCCAAGAAACGATGTGCGACTAGAAGCTCCTACTTCGGCACTGAAACTCGACTGGACATGATCTGCACCTGAAATCCAAACAAAGCATGCGAGTGACATCTAAGTCACCCAGTACGCACCCCAAATACACAAACAACAAAATCCAGAAAAAGCGCCAAAAAATTCAACTTTTAATTTATAAAACTTGGTTTTCTTTTGAAAATCCAATTTTAAAATATTATTTCCTTTTTCCTTTGAAATCACTTGGGAATTTGTTCCCATAACTATGCTTTTCTCAAAATTCACTTTCCTTTTCTTTTTAAAACATTTGGAAATTGTCTCCAAAACCATATTTTTCCCAAAACTCATATTTTCTCTCTTTTATACTTTTTCAAAACCTTTTTCATATTCTGAGAAATCAACATTTTCGACCAGATCCAGCCTAAAATGCCATGCCTCTTGGGCTCAAAACCAAAATCACAAACATTGGCTAGTAACCGGTTAAAACACAATTCATATTCATTTCTAGGATTTTAGGACCATTCACAAGTCCAATCCTAGCCAAACCATATTTCTTTCTTTTTCACAAAACCATACACTTTCTTATTCATTTCCACTTTTCTTATTAATGTTACCTTGATCAGGACTAACCAGGCAAACAAGCAGTAGGTGAGAACACCATTTTCCCTACCTTCCTGCACTACCGTAGTGAAGTTCCCCATGTGGGAGGACACCGTCCTGGCCCACTGGCCTCAATTTCTTTTTCTAAATGCACGGAGATACATCTTTATCTGACATCCCATCAGTTACCCAAACAACTAGGTTCAATAACCCAGGCTCAGCCTACATTGTCGGTGACCCAGACACCTAGGTCTCAAATTCCTAGGCCTAGCCTACATCATGAGCTCAGTGACCCGAACACCTAGGCCCATATACCCAAGCTCAGCCTACACCGTCTCAAGCTTAACAACCATAGTTGTATCTGACAATTGGTTTCATTGGAGCCTCGTATTCCTACCACATTGTCGACACCAACCCCCGTGGTACCTTAACACATTACTTGTGTTTTATTTTCAAAACTCTTTAAGTTTTCCTTTTCAAAACCATTCCCATTTCATTCTCTTGGTTGCAAGAATCTTTTCTCATGCAACACTTGACCCTCTTCTAGGATCCCAACTTAATTCATGAAAAACCATGCTTTTTAAATCATAAATTGGGTCTCATACCCAAAATTACTCAAAAACCCTACATTTAATCACTTTTATTCATTTTTAGGGTTTAAAACCCAAAACCATTCCCAAACTTACTTATTTGGGTTCCATATTCCTCCATGACATTTGCATGGGGAAAACACCATTAACACATGTTCACTGTCCATTAAGAGCTTTTATTTCCATTATTTATGCCCAATTATTCATATGGGCCAGGGGATGAAAACGGAAACCGAATTAAGATTCGATATACCGAAAAGCACTGATTCGGTATACCGAAAAGCACTGATTTGGTATACTGAATACCTTAGACATATGGAAACCCCCTATTTCGGTCGACCGAAGGTTTTCGGTCTACTAAAACTAAGCACCCCTGTACAAACAGACAGGGATTCGGTATGCCAAACCCAGTTCGGCATGCCAAATCTCCCGTGTTCTGTACATAGCCCCTACCATCAGACCATTCGTCGCTAGAAGTGGGAGTCTCCAGTGGACCCTTCAAACAAGCATCATAAAACACAAATCAATCATGGGCTGTAGACCCTTGAGTCTACTTCAAAACCCCTCAAACCATTCATCAATCCATTAACTATGCAATCCATACGAAAATCACAAAGGGGTGAAGCTCATCAACATCTACTGTAGCTTACATCCCTAAATCTCGTATAACCCTACCAGTTTCATCATGACCACATGATATCTACATATTCATCCTATTTATCACATTCTCATCAATTATACTATTTTCCTATGATTTTGCATGCATTTATCTCTATTTTCATGTATTTGACATGACAGATTATAAGAAAATAACGGAAGAGAAGAGGAGTTGCGTACCTCCTCCGGCAAGCTTCTCCCAACTCCGGTGAGTCTCTCTTGCCCCGGCGAAGCTCACGGCGGTGACGCCCTTAACTTAGCCCTCATCCTCACTCTCGGCTCCACAGTTCGTCCTTTCTCCTTCTTCTCCTTCACTCAGTGCCTTCTTCTTCCCTCAGCCTCCTTCCTTCTATATATCCCTCTCCTCCTCGCGTCGCGCCGGCTGCCCATCCCGTCGGGAGGGACGGGGTGACACGGGCCGTTGTCCATGGTGGCATGGGTCTAGTGGAGGAAGAAGAAGTGGACAGGGATCGTGAGGGCTCGTGAGAGAGAGAAAAAGAGGAGAAGGGAAAAGAAGAAAAGATAGGCATGCAACCCGAGCCGAGTGTCCATCCTCAAACTGGACTCCACATTGGTTCCAAATCACAAACAGGTGCACAGTAAGCCAACCAAATCCTCACAATCACAAGGAACAAAAGATTATCCATTAGTAAACTATTTATGCTATATTACAATTAATTACATGGTTTACCATTAAAATGGATAATCAGGCCCAAGTGTCACAGACATGATAGGTTTTGATGCTGAATGCCTGAATTGTGGTTTTGTGCTCTGATTCAGGTTTTCAGGCTTTAGTCTAAAGGAGACCTTGGTTTTGAGATGTAATTTTGTGCTAGCTTGGGATGTAGTTTTGTGTTGGTTTTGGACTTGGTCTAACATAGAGTAGCTATTCCAAGAGTGTGTAAAGAGTTTTCAAAAAAGATGCACGTGTTTTGAAAAGAAAAGAAAAATTGGTTTTGAATGGCATATTTAAAGGATTTATACTTGTTGGGCAATAGCGATTTGCCTTATTGTGGTTTGCAGTATCAAGACAAAATACCTATTTTTCTGAGGTTTTGGTGTGGTGGCTTGGGATGCACGTCTATATGGTTTCATGCATCAAGGTTTTTAGTAGCTTTGGTTTCCTGGCATCAATAATGGAGATGCTTGTTTTAGTAATGTGTTTTTAGTGGTAGATCTTAAGTTTGAAGAGGTTTGGGCTTTTGGTTTCAAAATGGGCATGTTTTAAAAAGGGATTTCAAAACTTGTCTACAATAGAGTTTTGCATGTTTTGGTTTCTAACAGGTTTTGGCTTTGGTGCTACCAAGGTAGGGTAGCGTATGGTTTGGGGAGCTAATTGCCAATAGCTCCTATCCTAGTTTATTGTTTTATTTGTAGTTTCTAGGCATATGTTGGGTGACTTTTAGATGTCACTCATGTGTATTTTAATGATTTTCTTGCAGGTGCAAATATTAGAGTGGTATTCAAGTCTAGTGCATATAATGGGAGTCACATAGCCATACACCACAGGTTTTGGGTAGATTTTGTAATTATTTGTTGTTAGTTATTTAATTTAATTTATTGCATTTATTTCTGAGTTATTTATTTAGTAATAGCTCAATGTGTGATAGAATGTAGGATTGTGATGCTTGGTGGTGTTATAGATTGTATTAGAGCACTAGGTTACTAAGTGCACTAGCTTAGAGTGTTTGGTCTAGTGACTCTGTAGGATTACATGGCATGTGTCATCTGCATCTAAGTTGTTCTATGGTTTTATTTGAATTTGTGGTCACTTTCAAGATGTCAGTGCTAGACCTTACAGGTGGTGGTGGATGTGGTAACCCACATTGAGGATGGGTAGAAGAGGTTTAGAGAGAGCTAGTTAAAAGGAAGGAGCAAAAGTAAATCTTGTTTATGGAAGGAGACGCAAGGTTGTTGATTTCAAGAATCACATCTTCCACTTCTTTGGTTTGTTTGGCATGGAAATGAGAACAAGAAAGGAGCACGTCAGTAGAAGAACAACTTTTCTTGGGGGAGCAGTACTAGATTTAGATGGGTAGGGATCTAGTGGTGATCCATAGGTGAGAGGAGTTGCTTCCCCCATGGACAAGTGGAGCATTTGGTGACATTATGTCCTCACTAGCAGTAGGCATGGGTCAATGCAGTGTGGTATGGCTATAGGAAGCCGGTGTATGTACCAAAAAACTACCCTGATCTACCTAAAAATGTAGGGGAAGCGTCACATCACCCCATTAGAGGATATGTATTTACGATTGTCACCCTAGATGCTAGATCCTCAAGGGATGTCGTGGAGAGTAAGGACTAGTAGCTTGACTGTATTGAGTAACTCTCCGCTCTCTTGTTGTTATCGAGTGTACCTAGCACCTATAATTAATGGTTGTTATTACGGGTGTGGTGCATGTTGTCCTTGGGCACTTTCTGGTAGTGGACTATATGGATGGGGTATTGTTCGACTCAAGGAGTACCTTCTACTTCTCCTCTGAGTCTTTTGTAGTGAAGATTAGAGATGGACCGACTAGATTTGGTCTTGTCTCTTTTGGTGAATCCACTTGGGGAAAGCAATCTGGAATGGAAATACCAACGATAGGCTGGCTTTGAGTTGGTGGCATGAGTTTCAATGCCAGCATGATAGTAATAGACATACGAGAGTATGACGTTATATTGGGCATGAATTAGTTGATGCGGCATTTGGTGTTGATTGATTGTGCTGGGAAGATGGTTGTGTGCGGTATTTGGTCAGTGTGGTCAATTTGCCCTTGCTGACCTTGGGGAGTGTGGGACATTTTAGTTTGTTGTAGATATCCAAATGACTTCCATGATGAATTACTTGAGGTGCTACCACACAAAGAGATTGAACTTCTAGTTGATCTTATGCTGAGGATAGGTCCTAATTTTGAGGCTTTGTGTAGGATGGTATCTGCAGAATTGTGGGAACATGGAATGTAATTTTAGGACAAAGGATTTATCAGGCTAATCGTGTTACTTTGGAGTGCACCTTTGTAACGACTAAGATTTAAAGCAGCATCTCTAGCCAGATATTTCATTGCAAATTCTAGGTCGTTAGATGTTGAGTTCCCTATGTTTAATGTAAAATGCAGCTCCAGCAGTGTTCTATGCCTGAATTAGTGTTTTCTAGCTTCTTGGTGTTATATGCAAAGCGTGGTGTATCTTATATTAGACGCTTGAGGACACACATTTAGCACCTGTGGTCTGTGAGGGTCTTTCATGTATGGCTACCACGTATAGCTATCACATGTTGTTTGTGTAGTTCTTAGGCACGTATTGGTGCTGTGGAAAATTTAATGTTCAACACCCATGACTAAAGTTGCATTAAGCGGTTTTGGTGTCGCAATGTGGTTTTGGATACTGTGATCTGATGTTCTGAGGTTTGCGGTGTTGTGTGGACCCTCGTGGAGACCCTGAGGTTTGCGTTCTATGCTTATAGCCTTGTTTGAACATGGTAATGGTTTAGGGGTTGTTTGTTGTGTGGCCTCGGAGTTAGTGCATGGTGTTGTTGAGTGTTGGATCCGTAGTTGTGCAAACACACTCGTGGCCCTCAGATGCATGCATGGGTTCTTTCCTTGACTCATGGCTAGATATGAGGTAGCTTACTCCAGTCTCTGTTTCAAAAGTGCAGTGAGAGGGGGGCTAGAGGATGAGAATTTTTAAGAGTCTTCTTCCCTTCCTTCCCCTTCTTTCTTTTTCTTCTTCTTATTCTTTCTTCACCTCCTTATTTATTATTCATTCTTTCCTCTCTTCTCTTTTATTTATAACGAGAGAGAGGGGCAGACAAAGGGAGAGAGAGGCATAAAGACAAAGATAGTGTGGGCGAGGAGGGAGCTGTTGTCGCCATCACCACCACTGAGAGGAAAGGAGGAGGAGGAGATCCAAAGCTGTCGAAGGAGGAGGAGACTATGGGGAGGATGCACTGACACCGCTCGTCGCCGTCTTGCATCATCAGTGGAGGTACACACTCCTCGTAGATCTTTCCTTTTCATGCTAAATTTGATTGTAGGGGCATGATAGTGTGGAATGTGATGTGTGTTTGGCTTTGATAATTTTTAAAAGATTTTTGAGGTATTTATGACCATATTTAATGACTGTTATGATGAATAGTGGCTATTTGCTTTGCTTGGTGTTTTCTTGGGCTACAGGCAATGGCTTTTTATGATTCTTATCCTAAATGGAAGATCATCTCGAGGTCTTCAATTCGGTATATTGTTTGTGATTTTTAGTTGTGTGTGGTGAGATCCATGTGTTTTGTTCACTCACGGGTTTACTGTGCTTGTGCACAGTACTTGTGAGCTTTGGTTGGTGTTTCCTTGGGATCCACTCAATAGATCTTTGTGATTCTTAGTCTATATTAAAGAGCTCGTCAAGATTTTCAGTTTGGTATATGGCTTGCAATTTTTGGGCGACCAATAGAATTTTGTTCATGATTATTTAGGTGTCGTTTATGCTATTCATATAATGGGTCATCTGGAAGAGGAAGAAGAATAGTAGAGTTTGGGAATTTGCATTTTTGTCCGTCATGTTTGTGTAAATTAATTTTCAAACCCTAGCTTTTAGATAAATTACTTTTCAATCCTTGTTTTTGGGAAGATTGCATTTGAGCCCGCTTAATGACTTGTTTTTGATGGTTTTTAATATGTTTAATATCATATTAATCTTATTGGTAATTATTGCATAATAATGATTACGAAAAACATTAGAATAGTTCTAAGGAATGACTACAATAAATTAGCAACATTCCTCTATGTTGTAAATAGGATAAAAGACTATACGACTTAGAAATATTAAGCATTTTCTCTAAATGGTTTAGATGGACATTAGGGTTTATATTTAACCTTAGGATTAGATGATGGGTTGGTTTTGGTGTGGTGCACTAAATTAGGTATTTAGTGGCACTATTTGGGTGTTTAACATTGTACTGGCTATGGCTCATGTGATACACAGGCTAGTAGGTGTCTTACACTTCGGTGCTAGGACTTAGTGTTCTAGTTGTTTTTGGTGTTTGGGGTTTGATCTTGCAAGTTGAATGAGACTTCAAGACCATTGCTTCAGATTCTGTGTGGATTCTTTTGGGTAAACATTATGCCGATAAGGTCCCTTTGTTTCCTTATTTGGAGTGTTTTGGGTATTTTTCTTGGATTGTTGTCGTAGGTTGATTGTGACGCTCTGGAACTTGATGCTCTCAAGTTGTGGTTTTTTGGGTTTGATAGAAGAACTATCAAGGTTGTGTTTTTGAGTTGTGGTTTTGGTTCATGGATTTTGTGTCGTGTTTGGCCTGGTGTTTTGTTGTGTTTTTGAGATGTTATTTTAAGGATTTTGGAAAGAAAATGCATGGTTTTGCAAAGATTTTTAAAACTATTTTCCCATGGTTTTTGTTTGTGGCTGATCAACAAACTGGAGGGTCAAGTTGTCAGAACCAGGGAATGTGGCCACATTCTTGGTTGGTCAAGCCCGTTGCCTAGGTTGAGGTCTAGAGACCAAGAGGCTTTAGGCAAGTGTTTGTCAGATCTTGGAGGCATGATACTCCTAGATTGTCATTCACAATATTAAGACTAAGATCCATGAGTTGAGGTGTTGTTTGGACCTGAAGGAATAGTGGCAATGGACCTAGGGGATATGACACCTTTGTGTAGCTCAGTATGATTCTTTGGTCGCTCCGAGTGCCAAGGCTTAGGATGCCATCAGTACCTAGTGATATCATGACAGGGACCTAGGAGATATGAGACCTCTGTGTAGCTAGGCATGGTACCCTAGTTGACTATAGGTACCAAAGTATTGGTGGATGCTAACAGAACCTAGGTGTAGGGTTTGAGCATAGAGCTAGGACGTCGATAGGGCGTACCCTGTGGTTTGTCCTGAGAGGAGACAGCTTACCTAGGTGTAAGGTGAGCAAGCTTTCCTAGTGTGTGGTTAGCCTTTTGAGGGTCCTTCAGGTGGAGGTATGTCATGACAGACAGACTCTTCCATAAGATGGTTGTCTGTGGCAGTGAAGTGTACTTTAGTGGCTACTTGTGGCCAGTGTCATTTGCTTAGCATTTGGCAGCATGACACATTGTTGTTTGTTTTGGTGGTAGTTGCACCTGTGTGGCATGGTGTTTTGTTGTGCCCTAATTTAGGAGATCAAGCTTTGGTCTAGAGTATACTGTAGTTTCAGTGCAGAGGCTTTGTGCTTGTTTCTATGGTTTTGTGTGATTGTTGTGGTGGGTGTTCTAGATGCTATAAAGAATATTTAGACACCGTTAGTTGTCTGGTTCACATAGAGAGTACATGGGGTCAGACTGTGTGCTTTAGTGTGGTTTGGGACTTGACTTGGTAGGGGTAGCCATTTCAAGTGTGCATAAAGGATTTTGAAACAAGATGCATATGGTTTCGAAAGGAAAAAAGAAAAGTGATTTTTAAAGGCAGGTTTTAAAGGTTTTGTTGCTTGCTGGGCAATAGGGAGTTGCTCTATTGTGGTTGTGTGGCTTCTAGGTGAGATGCATAGGGTTTTGTTGTTCCTTGGCATAGTTCACTAAATTGTGTGGTGTGTGTTAGGTGGAGAGTGTGCTGGGTAACCGTTTTGTGTAGTCACTCATGTGTGCCTTTGTTCTAGTGTTTTCGTAGGTGTAGGATTAGGAGTTGTTAGTCTTGCTAGTGTAACCATGCCAACGATAGACTTTGCGCGATTGAAGTGCGAAACTGATAAGATCACGGTGAAAATGGTGAATTTAAGGAAGGACACTTGACTCAAAAATAGCAAAACAAGGCAAAAGGGTTAAGTAAAATAGGGAGTCACCTCCTAGTCTATTTGGGATCAGAAGATGATGAAAACCGAATGCGATATAACGTAGTAAAAAATGATGCAAATGAATGTGTATGCATGCTCCATGCCTAATGGATGCAATGCATTGGTCATTACGAGCCAAAGAAATGGTAAAGACTCATGTTACACATGGGAAAGGTATTAGGCACCCCCATACACCCGATATATCGATCTTTCTTGGCTGATTGCTTGCTTGCGTGGCTAATGCCTATGTGTACTCGTGAATGCTTGATGTCAAGATGCTAATGTGAATAAAAAGTGAGAGGCAGAAAACGATGCAATCTAATGCTCAACCGCGCTACATGCGTTTTGGACCAAGGCACTCGCGATTGGTCAAAAGAACATGATATGTTAAGCGTCATCAACCTAAGGATCAATGCAAGATGCCAAAAACACGGTCAGAAACCATGCAATGCAGGAAAAATCATGCAAAGAAAACAGATTAGCAAAATAGAATGTGCTCAGCTCATAGGTTTGTTCTACATCTGCGGTCTGCACTGGCAATTCGAGCCAACTAGTTTTGCTGGGTACTTGCGCCAACAAGTTGTGCGACCTAGTTGCGCTATCAGGGTGCACTAGACATTTTATAGAACGATCCTACAAGCCTTTCATCACATTAGATCGAATTGCAACGATGCAAGCATGCTATGTAATGCATGGGGAGCATGAGGGGATGATAATGAGCAGGTTTTGATGTCGATTGGGATACTATGACATGTGGTTGCTTCTACCCATCGCCCTCATCCATAGTTGGGTTCTACCAATGGCCATGGTTGTGAATTTAGACCACGGGCTTCGACGGACTGTTCCAATGTCCAAAGGATGGAGGAAGTTGGAGGGGAGCAGATGATGCAATGTAGATGCTGGAAAACATGATGCAAACCCAACACCATCCTCACTTAGCTTTGTCAAAATTCACGAGCTCGACTGACCATGGAGGCAATAGGGAGCACCAGTGAGGATCCTGGGATGGCTCGCTAGAGAGCAAGAGAGGAGGGTGGAGACACGTTAGGCTGGGTTGCCATTGTGCTCATTGGCCATTTGCATAGCCTGGGTAGAGGAACCCATCATTGGTGGCCAAGAAATGTAGTGCAACGTAAAAAAAAAGGTCAGATAAACCACATGAAATTTAGTAGCAAGTAAACATCACAGAGCTATGAAGATGATAATTAAGCTAAGGGATGAAGGCTTACCTACATTTACAGGTTGGTTGTCCCTCCCAGTGTGTGGCTCGCGATCGTTGCTTCTTTGGGTCGTCGGCTTCCTAATGCAACAGAGGTGGAGGCAAGGAAGCTAGGTAATAGGCATTCAAGGCCAGGAAGCAATGGCTTGGCTTGAGTGATGGACTGTAATGTAGGGGTGTGGTCAGTCGGAAATGACCGTGCAGTGGATGTTGGAGGTTGTGCTCGGCTATGTTCGATGGTGATGGTGCTTGGTTGTGGGCATTCGAGGCCAAGAAGACCAAGACGTTGTGGGGGGGGGGGGGGGGGGGGGGTGTCGAGAGTGAGGTGAATGGCTGAGAGT
>JAMKQA010024573.1:0-17258 GCA_024699735.1 Posidonia australis
CAACACCTTCCATGTGTCGATGTTGAGGAAGTGTTTGGCCGATGCGTCCCAAGTGATACCAGTGCAGCTAGAGGAGCTGCGGGAGGACTTGACTATGGCTAATAATGCAGTTCAGCTACTGGACAGGAAAGAGCAAGTCCTCAAGAATAGAGTGATTCCATTGGTGTTAGTTCAGTGGCAACACCATGGTACAGAGGAGGCTACCTGGGAACGCGAGATGGACATCTAGAGACAATACCCCTACTTGTTTTGTTAGAGCAGAATTTCGAGGACGAAATTATTTTATGGGGGGTAAGATGTGACATCTGGGCCTGATTATCCATTTTTATTTGTAAACCATGTAATTAATTGTGATATTGTTTAAATGGTTTATTAATGGATAATCTGTTGTTTCTTGTTTGTGTGAGCTTGTGGTTGGTTGTCTGTCGCCTCGGTTCGCATGCTTCTCTTTTCTTCCTTTCTTTTCCTTCTTTTTGTCCTTCCTTTTCCTTCTTTTTCTCCTTCCTTTTCCTTTCCCCTCACGAGCCCGCACCAATTTTCGTCTCCTTCCTTCCCCTCTCTGACACGTGCCACCAACGACGCCAGTCCTTGCCTCACTGTCTCTTCCGACGCGATGGGCGGCCAGCACGACGCGAGTGGGAAGGAGGATAAAGGGAGGCTGAGGTGTGTGAGAGAGGAGAGGCTGAGGTGTGCGAGAGAGGAGAAGGTGACCGAGAGAGGAGAAGAGAAAGAGGAGCGGGCGCAACCAAGAAGGTGGTGTGAGCCGCTCGTGGTGTTCCTCCGGTGCGAGGTGGCTAGCTAGAGTGTGGTAAGGGTCGCCGGAGGGCTGAACAGGTATGCGACCCCTTCCCCTCCCTCTGTTTAGCGTTTTGTTAACAGTAGGAAAATGGCATGGAAAATCAAGATAATGCATGTTAAATTGTAGAAAAATCATGAAATGAATGGGAATGTGATGTATAGCATGAGAATGTAGAGATCATGCGGTTAGGATTGATGTTTGTGGGGAAAATGTGATTTTGGGGTTGAAGGCTACAGTAGCCGTTCTTGAGCCCCTTCTCCTTTTGATTTTCATTTGAACTCTGTGGTTGATGGAATCATGAATGGTTTGAGGGGTTTTGAAGTAGACTTGAGGGTCTACACCCCATGATTTTATTGAAATTGTTGGTGTATGTTTTGGGGGTCCGATTGGGACTCCCACTTTGGACGAATTCTGCCGCTTTGGAACAGGGGTGTGCCCTATCTGTGAGAAATTCGATATACCGAATTTATTCGATATGCCGAAATCCTGACAGATTAAGCCAGATACCTGATTTCGACAGACCAAAAACACCCGATCAACTGAAACAGGGGGTTTCGGCATACCGAAATTTTTTGGTATACCGAAACAGGGAATTTCGGAATACCGAATTGAAAATTCGGTATGCCATTTTTGCCCTAAACATGGGATGTAAAAATGTGAATTTTAATGAATGTTAAATGGTTTTAATGGTATAGTGGGTTTATATGAATGATGTTTCCCTATGTAATGACATGGACGCATGTTGAACCCCAAACAAATGGATTTAGGTGTGGTTTTGGGGTTTTAGACCCTATTAATGAATGAAAAAGATGGTTTTATGCGATTTTGGGCATGAGACCCAATTTATGACTTTAAGCATGGTTTTCATGGCTTGAGTTGGGACCCCAGTGGAGTGTCAAGTGTTGCAAGGAAATAGAGTCCTACAACTAGAAAAATGGAATGAAATGAAAAATGGTTTTGAAATGGAACACTGATAATGTGGTTGCCGAGCTCATGGCGGTAGGCTGAGCTTGGGTTTTCATACCTAGTTGTTCAGGTCATCGACGGTGTAGGCTGAGCCTGGGTCGTTGTACCTAGTTATTCGGGTCACCGAGTTCATAGCGGTGTAGGCTGAGCCTGGGCTTTTTAGCCTAGTTGTTCGGGTCACTGACGGTGTAGGCTGAGCCTAGGTCATTGGACCTAGTTGTTCGGGTCACCGATTTGGGCGTCAGATAGAGACGTATCCCCGTGCACTTATGAAAATGAAATTGAGGCTGGTTGGTCGGGACGGTGACATCCCTCACGGGGAATTTCATCGCGACAGTGCAGGAAGGTAGGGGAAGGATGTCCTCACCTACTGCTTGTGTGCCTGGTTACCCTTGATCAAGGTAACAACAGTAAAGAAAAGTGGAAATGAATAAAGGAAGTGAAATGTGATTTGATCAAGATTGGACTGATGAAATGGTCCTAAAATCCTGAAAAGAAATGATGATGTTTTAACCAGTTGCCAGCCAGTGTTTATGATTTGATTTTGAGCCCAATGGAGCATTGTGTTTTAGGCTAGATCTGGTCAGAAATGTGAATTTTAAAGTGTGTTTTGGGAAGAAATCCCAAATATTGGAAATGGAAATGTTTTGGAAAAATGAATTCCAAAAGGTTTTTGAATGAAATGTAAAGGAATGTTTTGTAAGAAAAATTGGTTTTGGAATGAATTTCCAAATGTTTTTAGAAAAGAAAAGGAAACATGGCTTTTGAAAAAGCTTGGATTGGGATTGAATTCCCAAGTGATTTTTTAATAAAAGAAAGGATGATTTTTCAAAAAGAGAAAACCAAGCTTTGAAAAAATGAGATTTATGGTTTTCCCAAGGTTTTCTGGTTTTTATGTTTTGGGGCGCGTACTGGGTGACTTAGATGTCACTCACGCGTGCTTTTTGGTTTTCAGGTGCAGACCGCGTGCAGTCGAGTTCCGGTGCAAGAGTTGGAGCTTCTAGCCGCACATTGTGATCCTGAAGGTGAGCCTTAGTTACAGTTATTTGATGTTTCTGTAATTAGTGTAATTATGCTTGATACTGTGTTACGGTAGCGTGCTTGGGATCGGGGCATTACAGTTGGTGCCTGAGTGGCCAACCTGTCTGTTCACCCTAAGCTGTTGGTAGCTAGATCTATTTGTTCAGGCTGTGTTTGGGAAGCTGGAGGCTGGTGGAGTGCCTCATTTCTCTGTTAGGGCATATGGAGAGGTGAGATATGATATACGTCTATACGTGCCCCAGCATGAGGAGGCCAGACTGAGATTGTTCGATGAAGTGCATCGGTCTAGGTACACTATTCTTCCTGGGAGTACGAAGATGTACTCCAACCTAAAGCGGAACTTTTGGTGGCCTGGCCTGAAGAGGGATGTTGCTGACTACGTAGTGAGGTGTACAACCTACCAGCTGGTCAAGGTAGAGCATTAGAGACCTCGTGGGACCTTGCAGCCGATGGATATTCCTGTGTGGAAGTGGGAGCATATCTCCATGGACTTTGTGACTGGTTTACCGCAGACTTAGAGGAAGAATGACACCGTGTGGGTGATCGTGGATTTGCTAACCAAGTCTGCCCACTTCCTGGCCATTCAGGTGAAGCTTCCAATGCACCGTCTGGCGGAGCTGTATGTTTCCGAGGTCGTTCGACTGCATGGTGTTCCGGTGTCCATCATATCGGACAGAGACACGAGGTTTATCTCAAGGTTCTAGAGAACTCTGCAAGAGGCCTTTGGCACAATGCTCAATATAGCACAACATTTCATCCTCAGTCAGATGGTCAAACAGAGAGGACTACCTAAACGCTGGAGGATATGCTCAGAGCATGTGCCATAGACTTGAAAGGGAGTTGGGAGAACAATCTGTCATTGATTGAGGTCGCCTACAATGATAGTTATCACTCGAGCATCGGGATGGCACCATATGAAGCTTTGTATGGTAGACCATGCAGATCGCTGGTTTGTTAGAGCAAGGTGGGCGAGCATCAGTTGATTGGTCTTGAGCTTATGCAGTTGTATGTGAACAAGGTTGATTTGATCTGTAGTAGGATGTTGGTTGCACAGAGTTGGCAGAAGAGTTATGTCGATAAGAGATGGAGATCGCTGGAATTTATGGTGGGAGACTGTGTTTCTAAAGGTATCGTCGACCAAGGGTGTCATGAGGTTTGGGAAGCGTGGGAAACTAAGTCCTCACTTTATTAGCCCGTATCAGATTACCCAAAGGATCGGTGAGGTTGCTTATCGGTTGCATCTATCACTAGAGATGTCGCTTGTGCACGACGTGTTCCATGTCTCCATGCTAAGGAAGTGTCTAGCTGATGCATCTCATGTAATCCTAGTTCAGCCAGAGGTGCTCTAGGAAGATCTGACCTTTGTGGAGGATGCCATCTAGATTGTTGACCGCAACGAGCAGGTGCTGCGGAACAAGGTGATTCCACTGGTCATGGTGCAGTTGTGGCATTATGGAGCCGAGAAGGTCACGTGGAAACCTAAGGAAGCCATCCTAGCCCAGTGCCGGTATCTTTCCACCTACTAGTGATTTCAGGAGCGAAATCTTCTTTTAAGGTGGTTAAGATGTAACACCTGTAAATTCATTTTGTAATTATTTACATTTTATTGAATTTATCCCTAGGTGGGTATTACTGTTCTAAGGCCCATTTTTGTGATTTTGTGATTTTGAGCTTAAGCCTCGTGGACCGGCTTCTATTTGTGTGTTACTATACTTGTCCCATGTGGTAGGAATTGTGCGTGGTGACACTATGGTTGTGGGCTTGTGTGTGAGTCCATGTAGAGCCTACGTTTGTGAGCTGGTTGGTGTGGTGGGTGATTGGCTTGTTTTCAAAGCTAGTGGATGGCCTCGTGCTGGAGCCTAGTGGTTGAGTTGTGCATGGCGTGGCTGGTCGGTAGCTGGAGACGGGCAAGTGCTTGCATGGTGGTTGGGCATGTGCGTAACTACTCCTTCCCACACATACATAGCTCTGGTCGAAGGCTTCCCCTACACCTCACCTTTCCCACTCGCTGTCTGTCTTCATCTTCTTCTTCCGTCTCCCCTCCCCGGGCACACACTCCTTCTTCTCCTCCCCCTGCCACGCTCTCCTCTCCACCCCCTCACCCTCTTCTCTTTCCCCCAACCCATCTCCCCCGTTCTTCCCCTCTCCTATCTATGTGCCAGTGAGAGGTCGAGAGTAAGAGCGAGAGGCAAAGGGGGTCGCATGGCTCGGCGTTGGCGTGGTTGGAGCACTAAAGGTTGAGAAGGCTCCTGTGAAGGTCGTGCTTGTCAGGGGTGGTCGGTGGTTGGTCGGAGCACCAGTTGGGTCGCTAGAGGCCTTTTTAGGTACACACCTCCAATCCAATGAGTAGAAATCATGTAAAATGGTAGAAATACCTAGGATGCATGTAATCTAAGCTAAATTTAGTGTTTTGGAATTTTTAGGAATTTATTGGGGCATTTATGACTATTTATGGTGGTTGTTGTGGTTTGGGTCCTTTTTACCCCTTAGTGTTTGTGAATTAATATCTTCCCATGTGATGAACGGATTTTGGTTTTGTTTATGTAGATTTGGAGTAGACTAGAGTGTCTACCCATATGTTTTTGTTAGATTTTTTAGTGGTTGTTTAGTAGGCGCGCCCTTGGCTCCCTATCTCAGGTCTATCTGAATTCTGACAGAAAACTAGGGGCGTAGACCAATTGCACAGACCACATGCACTTGTCCGGCAGCAGTTTTGGCCCCTGGTCCAGGCTCTATTTGCATTCATACAAAATGCTTGGGGCGTCGACTAGATGCACAGTCCACATGCGCAGGTCTGGTAGGGCTTTTGGAGGTATTTCCTGGTTTTCTAGTAAAATGTGTTTGAATGCAGTGACTTTCTGGATTGGTTTATTTTGTCCATTTGAGATGAGATCATGGGCCATCAGTAGTGGTCTTGTGGGACACCTGATGTGTGGTTTTGTCATGGTCTTTGAAAGAGTTTTCCAAATATATAAAATGGTTTTGAAAGAGATGCGTTGGCCCATTTTGGAAAGTGGTTTTCCTAGTTTTTTGTATGCCAAGCGAGACACTATGGGATTGTGTCTTTAGGACTAATGAATGTGACGACATTCTCGGGTGGTCGGGCACGTCTCCTTAGTTGAGGTCAGAGGCTGAGATACCTAAGGCTGAGATTCGTCAGGTCTTGAAGGTATGAGACGATCCTTGACTGTCGTCTCAAGGCTAGGGTTGTGGTCCACAGGTTGAGCTGTCTTGTGGCATGACAGAGAGGTATGATACTCCTGCTGTCATTGTGAGCACTGAGGCTTGGGTGTTGTCAGGTGTAGAGGTATGACACTCCCTCCTAAGCACCATATGGAGGACGTCGTGATGAGACTTACCTTGTGGAGACCAGTGCGGGTGGGGTACATGCCCCGTAGCTGGTAGTGTTGTGAGAGTCAAGGTTGTCATCCTAGAGGTGTTGCCTTTGTGAGGGTTCTCCAAGTGGAAGAATTGCGGGATGGTGATCGCTCTTACATAGGGTGGTTTCACTGTGGCAATGCATTGTACTTCGATGACTGCTTGTAGCTGTAGTTGGTTGCCTAGCGTGGGGCTCCATGACTCACTGTGTGTGGTTTTGGCCATTGAGGGTCTCGTTTGTGGTTTTGGGCTTGTAGAGTCCTGTTTGCCATTTTTGTTAATGTAGGCTGCATTTGTTGTGGTTTTTAGTCTATTGGGCATAGTTGGTCAGTTTCGGTGGTTTTGGAGGAAATGATTTGCGAAATGATTTTAAGCAAAAATTAATATAAATTTCTTTTCTGCTATTTTTGTGGAGTGAGTGCTAGGTAACTTTTTTCACTCACGCTTGTACTTCGTGGTTTTGGGTTACAGGTGTAGACATACGGATGGGATTTAGCATAGTGCATATAGTCCGAAGTCTCATAGTTGCACACATAGGTTCCTAGTATATGATATTTTTATTTAGCTTTTAATTTCTTATAATTTAATTTATTTTAAATTATTATAAGAATTGGAGACGTTAGGAATTGGAATGAGATTTTCTAAAAAACATTTATGAGAGAGATATTTGGTATTAGGAATTGGAACGAGATTTTTAAAATGTACCTGTGTTAATGGAGAGTGTCACGCCCCAAATTTTCCACAATAATTTAAACAAATCAAATTACGAGAAAATTAAAGCTAAACAGTAAATATCTAACTACCAGGAACTTGTGTGTGCGGCTAGGGAACTCCGATCTATATGCACTACGCTAAACCAATCGCATGTCTGCACCTGCAAACCAAAACCACAAGGAAAACGCATAAGTGACCAAAGTCACCTAGTACGCACCCCATGAAAACTACAGAAAACAAAACTACAATTAATTATCCTTTTAAATTCATTTCGCAAACTCTTTTCTCAAAACCTCATAAATCAGGCCCACACCGGCCAAAACCACAAACCAGGGCTCTACTAGCCCAAAGCCACAAGCAAAGGCCCTCAATTGCCAAAACCACACACAGTGAGTCAAGAAGCCCAGCGCTAGGCAACCAAACTCTGGCCACACGCAGTCCGCTGAGGAGCGACCATAGTGTTCTGCACTGCCACGGTGAAGCCACCCTATGTAGGAGTGATCACCATCCCGCGATTCTCCCATATGGAGAACTCTCACAAGCCAACCCCTTCCTTGGAAGGCTGTCCTGTCTCTCAGGACGCTACCAGCTACGAGGCACGTGTTCCACCCACACTGGCCACCACAAGGTACGCCTCCTTACAGCGTCCTCCACACACGGTGCCCAGGAGGGAGTATCAATCCTCCACACCTGACGACACCCGAACCTTAGTGCTCACAGCGACAGCAGGAGTATCATACTTCCCCGTCATGTCACAAGACACCTCAACCCGCGAACGACAACCCTAGCCTCGAGACGACTGTCTAGGAGTCTCATACCTCCAAGACCTGACGCCCCTCAGCCTCAGGTATCTAGGCCCCCAACCTCAACTAGGGAGTCTCTCTTGACCACCCAAGAATGTCGTCACATTCCCTGGTCCCGACGACACGGTCCCACACTGTCTCGATCCACACATAGAAAATCAAGAAAACATTTTCCAAACCAGGCCAACTATTCCTTTGAAAATCCATTTTCCAAATTATTTTCATATCTTTGAAAATTCTTCCAAAACCTCGACAAAACGGCACATCAGGTGTCCTAGAAGACCACCATTGATGGCCCATAGTCTCTCTCAATGGGACAAAACACGGCAATCAAAAAATCCATCGAAAAACACATTTTTTAAGCACATTTGGGCCCAGATTCGGCATGCCAACAATTAGGTTTGGTATGCCGAAATCTGCTAATTCAGTTGACTGGGGTGATTCGGCAAGCTGAATCGACCAATGGACCAAACTAACATAAAAACGGTATACTGGACGAAATCGGTATATTGAAATTCACTGATTCGGTATGCCTTTTTCATTTCGGTATGCCGAATTCTGCGAAACCAAAATACGGCCAAACCTTACAGTTCGAAATGGCCTCAAATGGGAATTCCAATCGGACCCCCTAAACAAGCACCAAAAATCTTGCATAAAACATGGCATGTAGACGCTCAAGTCTACTCCAAATCCCAACAAAACAAAACTAAAATCCATTCAGCATGCATCAAGATATAAAATCACGAAGGCAGAAGGGTCAAAAGGACCCAAAACGCACCAACCATCTTAAATGCCAATAAATTTGCCATAAATTCTCATAAAATCATAATAAATTCTAGGAATGTAAATTTACCTAGATTCCATGCAATCCTAGCATTTTCTACCAATTTCATGCTCTCTATTACATGGGGTGGAGATGCGTACCTGAAAAATGCCTCCGGCGATTCTCGACCGACTCCGACGAACTCCGACGACCACGAGAGCAAGCCACGCAAGCTCCGCACACCACTCCAAGCCCTCTGCTTCACTCCCTCAACCTCTCTCTCTCTCTCTCTCAGTGCACGCGAAGGAAGAAGGAACAAGGGGTACGGGTGGAAGGAGAAGAGGAGGGGAAAGAGGAAGGAGGAGTGGGGAGGAAGGAAAGGAAGAGTGGGGAAGGAGATGTGCGTGCCGGGGAGGAGAAGGAAAGAAGAAGAAGGCAGCGATGAGCGGCGTGGAGAAGTGCGGTGCAGCTTATAAAGCATGTGCCCGCAGTAACTGGGAATGTGCTTACCTACATGTCTCAGCCACCGGCACACCGCACGAGCAACCAACCACACCACCCAACCACAAGCCACAACCAACACCCCACAAATGCCAGCCTCATTGGGACCCCACACTTGGGCCCCACATGGACCCACACCTGGGCCCCACACGCACAGTGCCATAATGCAAAGTGCCAAACCACGCACAGGGACACGAGAATAGAAGCTGACCCACGAGGCCCAAGCCCAAAAGCACAAAACCACACAACGGGCCTCGGAACAATAACACCCATCCAGAAATAAAATTCATAAAATGTAAATAATTACGGGTGTTACATCCTAACCCCCTTAAAAGTAGATTTCGCCCTCGAAATCAATAGGCGAAAAGATATGGGTACTAGGGTAGGATGGCTTCCACACGTTCCCACATGGCCTCCTGGGCTCCATGATGTCGCCACCACACCAAAACCAGCGGAATCACCTTATTCCGCAGCACCTGCTCCTTGTGGTCAACAATCTCGACGGCATCCTCCACAAAGGACAGATCTTCCTGGAGCCCTTCTGGCTGAACTGGGATCACATGAGAAACGTCAGCCAGGCACTTCCTCTACATGGAGACATGGAACACGTCATGCACGGACGACATCTTTGTTGGTAGGTCCAACTATTAAGCAACTTCAGTGATCCTCTGGGTGATTTGGTACAAGCCAATATAACAAGGACTCAGCTTGCCACGCTTCCCGAGCCGCATGACACCTTTGGTCGGCGACACCTTCAGGAACACATAGCCTCCCACCAGAAACTCCAACAGTCTTCGCCTCCTATCGGCATAACTCTTCTGCCGACTCTGTGTAGCCAGCAACCTGCTCTAGACCAAATCCACCTTGTCCGCATACAGCTGCACAAGCTCAAGACCAATCAACTAATGCTCACCCACTTCGCTCCAGCAAACCGGTGATCTGCATGGCCTACGATACAAGCTTCGTACGACGCCATCCCGATGCTCGAGTGATAATTATTGTTGAAGGTGAACTCAATCAACGGCAAATGGTCCTCCCAACTGCCTTGAAAGTCTAAGGCACATGCTCTGAGCATATCCTTTAGTGTCTGGATAGTCCCCTCTGTCTGACCATTCGACTGAGGATGAAATGTTGTACTATAGTTGAGCATAGTGCCAAAGGCCTCCTGCAAAGTCCTCTAGAACCTTGAGGTGAACCTCGTGTCTCTATCCGACACGATGGACACCAGAACACCATGCAGCCTCACCACCTCGGAGACATACAACTCCGCCAAGCGGTGCATCGGAAACTTCACCCAAATGGCCAGGAAGTGAGCAGACTTGGTTAGCCGATCCACAATCACCCACACGATGTCGTTCTTCCTCTGAGTCCGTGGCAAACCAATCACGAAGTCCATCGAGATGTGCTCCCACTTCCACATAGGAATATCCAATGGCTGCAAGGTCCCTCCAGGTCTCTGGTGCTCTGCCTTGACCAACTGGTAGGTAGTACACCTCGCCACGTGGTCAGCAACATCCCTCTTCATGACAGGCCACCAAAAGTTCCGCTTCAAGTCTCAGTACATCTTCGTACTACTAGGGTGTATGGTGTACCTGGACCGGTGCACTTCAACTAACAACCTCTGTCTGGCCTCCTCTTGCTGGGGCACATACAGACGCATGTCATACCACAGCTCTCCATATGCCCAAACAGAGAAATGAGGCACTCCACTAGCCTCGAACTTCTCAAACACAGCCAGAACAAACGGATCCAACTGCTAACGGGTGACAATAAACTCTAACAGCTTAAGGCGAACAGACAAGTTGGCCACCTAAGCACCAACTGTTCCCCGAGCTTGCCACTTCGGCCTGTAGCTCACTAGATCATCCAACATGGTCCACTCCTTGACCATCAAGCTCGCCATCACATGCGTGCGTCGACTTAGGGCATCGACAACCACGTTGGCCTTGCCAGGATGGTAGGACAGGCTAAAATCATAGTCCTTCAAATACTCCACCCAGCAGCGTTGCCTCAGGTTGAGGTCCCTCTGCGTGAAGATATACTTCAGGCTCTGATGATCGGTGAAGACCTCAAACTACTCCCCATAAAGATAATGTCGCCAGAGCTAAAGAGCGAACACTACGGCAGCCATCTCCAAATCGTGGGTCGAGTAGTTCTTCTCATCATCCTTCAACTGGCGCGAAGCATATGTGTGACCATGTCGGTGGAACCCTACACAGCTCTCCTTTACCGAGTGAGTGGAAGCACACAAGGAGTCCCGATACGATCACGGCGAAGATGGTGAATCCGGACAAGAAGACTGGTGTTAAATGAAATTCTGAAGCTAAATCATCAAAAATACATAGAAAAACACATTTCATGTAATTTTGAAGAAATATAGGGTTAAATGTGCAAATCTGTGCGTTCTAGTCAAATTGAAGATTCCTAGGGGTCAAAATGCAATTCTGCGACTAAAACATGTATTTAATGCAATTCTGCTGAAATTCAGGGTAAAATATGCAGGAAAAAAAATCCATGTTGAAATCAGAAAATTTCAGGGGCAATTCAGTAATTTTACCCTAGAAAACATGCATTCAGTGTGAAATCTGTAAAGTTCAGGGACTAAAATGTAATTTAACTAGAGAAACATGCTTTCAGAAGAGTTTCAGTAATGCTTAGGGGATAAAATGCAATTTAACTAGAGAAACATGCATTCAGAACAATTTCAAGAAAGTTCAAAGTGTTTTATGCAAAAATGGTGGATTAAAATGCATGAAAAGAAGCTCTGGGGGTTTTTATCAAACTTTTAAACCTGGAAAATATTATTATGAATACTCAAGGGGTACATTGCAATATTTTTAGTTAAAACTTTATTCAAACAATTTCAGAAAAATGCAAAGGACCTAATTGTAAGAAAAAGGACCTACTTGCAATGAAAACAGACCTATTTGTAAGAAAGAAGGACCTATCCGAAGGATAACAAGAGTTACAGAAGTTTTATTAAAAGGAAATTATTTTTCATTTTTGAAAGAAGAAAAAGAAACGACGATCACCGGCGACGAAGCTCCGCCATCGACGACCACTGGAGAGGCTACCAGAGGGCTATCCCATGGTCTGATCTAAGATCAGACCCCATGGGAAGCAAGAAAGGAAGAAGAGAGTATGATCCACTAGTCCGGATCGAAGATCTAATGGCGGGAATGGACTGTCCATCCCTGTCGCCGTCGAAACACTCTGGTGATGGCATCGGAGAAGAAATGGGGCTACTAGAGGGCTGCGGTGCGTGATCCAGAGGTCCAGGAGGCTTTGGCATATTAAGAGGAGCATTTCCCCACTTCTAGAAGCGAGAATGGGACACTTCCCCCATCCTCGAACCAAACTCGCCGTCGACGCGATCCTTCTCCGGTGAGCTTGACTGCGGTGGCTGTCCAAGGCACGTGGCTTGAATCTGAAGACTCCGAAGCATTGGGGGCATGCAATGGTACGATCCTGGAGGCTCAGAGAGGCACGACAAGGCTGGAGGCATGCGTCCCTTCACTAGCATCAGCGTCATCCCCGACGACGACGACCTGAAGCAACTCCGGCAATCTTCTAGTGGAGGCTCAGGGAGGTGGTGAAGTGGTGCTCCAAGGGTCAAAGAAGCAAGAGGGAGGTCTAGGGAGGAGATCCTAATGCTCTAGGGCCAAGGTCGAGCCCTAGACCAGCACCCCCACTTAAGCCACCGGAATATGACTCCGGTGAGGCCTAGGGGCTGATTCCGACCAGAGAAGGCCTTTGGCCCTGTTGGAAATCGATCAACGAAGACAGAGGGAGGCCTAGGAAAACATTTTTAACATGATTTGAAGTCAGGACAGTGTGTACCTGGTCTGGCAATGAAATGGATGATCAAAGCTCACCGGAGCTCGCTGGAGATGGCCGAGAACTCTGGTTTTTCACCTCCACGAGCTTCCTCTCTCTTCCAGGAACTCTCTGATAGCTCTGGTTGGGAGGAAGAAGGCTTGGGGAGCTCACTTCTGTCAATTTTTGCAAAAAATGCCAAGTCCCTTTCCACTTGCAAAGGGGGGCTATTTATAGGCTTGGCTAGTTGTTATGGCTAGAGTGGAAGGTGGGAGAGAAGTGGGAAGTAGTTATGTTTGTTGGAGAGAGGTGGGAAGTAGTATGTTTGTTGGAGAGAGGTGGGAAGTAGTTATGCTTGTTGGAGAGAGGTGGGAAGTAGTTATATTTGTTGGAGAGAGTTGGGAAATAGTTGTGTTTGTTGGAGAGAGGTGGGAAGTAGTTATGTTTGTTGGAGAGAAGTGGGAAGTAGTTATGTTTATTGGAGAGAGGTGAAGTAGTTATGTTTGTTGGAGAGAAGTGGGAAGTAGTAATGTTTGTTGGAGAGAGGTGGGAAGTAGTTATGTTTGTTGGAGATAGGTGAGAAGTCGTTGTGTTTGTTGGAGAGAGGTGGGAAGTAGTTATGTTTGTTGGAGATTAGTTAGGATGTAGTGGGAGTTAGTTAGGTTATTGAGGTTTGACTTTAGGGTTTGGGGCTTGACTTAGGATTTGACCAAGGTTTGGGGTTTGGATTATGGTTTTGAATTTAATTTAGGTCCTAACCTAGGATTTAATGTTTGGATTAGGGTTTTACCACAGTTTTAGGGTTTATTGGTATTTTAGGGTTTTGTTTTGTATTTAGGTTTTTCAGAGTCTAGTTAGGATTTTGTATGATGCGCTAGAAAGGTGGGCCTGTCTGGTGCGCCAATAAGGTGCACTTTTCTAGTGCGCCAGACAAGTGCGCCAATAAGGTGCGCCTGTCTGGTGCGCTAGACAAGTACGCCTTCATGGTGGCTATTGGAGTGAGGAATGGCTGTCGAGTTTGGATTATTTTCACGCATATTGGGGTCTGAGGACGAATGGAACATAGATCAACACTCAGGGTTGACAAAGACACCCCACCCCTTTTTACAAGGAAGAGGGATCAAGAGAAAGAGGATCATCACTCAGAGTTGACGATGATGCCCTATCTGAAGCTGCAAGAAAGAATCAGTTAACGGTAACCAACTACCAGTCGGTGAATGCACCAAAGGTCCCGTCGCCATAGCCGAAGCCAATCATCAGAGAAACCTAAACTAATGACAAATACCAACCAGTTGATTACCAATCAGCTCCTAAAAGACAAGACTAGTTATCACACTTGTCGGAAAAGCGCCTAACAAGACTGACGGTGCTTGCTGACCGAAAAATGACTAGTAACGAAAGTCATCTGGGTAGTTCGGGCTACCAGCCCCAAAGGTGGGATGGAACATGGAGAGTTGGGAATCCTTCGGGCATCCCAAGGATTGCATGGGTAGTTCGGGAAACCAGCCCAAAGGAAGGAGGAATACAGTTTGCTTTGATTCCGTCCATACGGAGTGGAACTCAAAACAAAAAGGAGGGGCACTGAGGTTCATCCGGACGGAAAGAACCGTGGATGGGAGCGTCGAGACTCCGAGCGGCAGTCTAGAAAACTGGAAAAGGGAAGCCTTGAATCCGTCCATCAAGATCAGAATTCAAAGGCGAGGGAGGTGGCACCGAGATTCGTCGTGATGGACCGAACCGTGGATGGGTGCATCTAGACTCCGAGCCGCAATCTAGAAAGATGGACAAGGGAGGCCATGAATTCATCCATCAGGATCGGAATTCAAAGGCGAGAGAGGTGGAACCGATATTCGTCCTGACGAACCAAACCGCGGATGGGAGCATTTAGACTCCGGCCGACAGTCAAGAAAGATGGAAAAGGGAGGCCTTGAATCCATCCATCAGGATCGGAATTCAAAGGCGAGGGAGGTGGCACCGAGATTCGTCTTGACGGACTGAACCGCGGATGCGAGCATCTAGACTCCGCCCGACAGTAGCCTAGACAAATGGAAAAAGGGAGGCCTCGAAACCATCCATCAGGATCGGAATTCAAAGGCGAGGGAGGTGGCACCGAGATTCATCCTGACAGACCGAACCACGGATGGGATAATCTAGACTCCGCCCGACGATAGTCAAGACAAATGAAGAAGGAAGGCCTTGAATCCATCCATCAGGATCGGAATTCAAAAGCAAGAGAGGTGGCACCGAGATTCGTCCTGAAGGACCGAACCGCGAATGGGAGCATCTAGATTCCGGGCAGCAGTCTAGAAAGATGGAAAAGGGACACCATGAATTCATCCATCAGGATCAAAATTCAAAGGTGAGAGAGGTGGCACCGAGATTCGTCTAGACAAACCGAACCACGGATGGGAGCATGTAGTCTCCGGCCGGAGGTAGCCTAGACAAATGGAAAAGGGAATCCTCGAATCCATCCAACAGGATCGGAATTCAAAGGTGAGGGAGGTGGCACTAAGGTTTGTCCCGACGGACCGAACCGTGGATGGGAGCATCTATACTCCAGGCGGCAGTCTAGAATGATGGAAAAGGGAGGCCTTGAATACATCCATTAGGATCGGAATTCAAAGGCAAAGGTGGTGGCACCGAGATTCGTCTTGACGGACCGAACCGCGGATGGGAGCATCTAGACTCCGAGCGGCAGTCCAGACAAATGGAAAAGGGAGGCCTTGAATCCATCCATCAAGATCAGAATTTAAAAGTGAGATTAATGGCACCGAGATTCGTGTTGACAGACCGAACCACGGATGGGAGCATCTAGATTCCGCCCAACGGTAGCCTAGACGAATGGAAAAGGGAGGCCTTTAATCCATCCATCAGGATTGGAATTCAAAGGCGAGGGGGGTGGCACCAAGATTTGTCTTGATGGACCGAACAGCGGATGGGAGCATCTAGACTCCGCCTGGCAGTAGTCTAGACAAATGAAGAAGGGAGGCCTTGACTCCATCCATCAGGATCGGAATTCAAAGAAGAGGGAGGTGGCACCGAGATTCGTCCTGACGGACTGAACCACGGATGGGAGCATCTAGACTCTGCCTGACGTTAGTCAAGACAAATGAAGAAGGGAGGCCATGAATCCGTCCATCAGGATCGGAATTCAAAGGCGAGGGAGGTGGCACTGAGATTTGTCCTAATGGACCGAACCGCGGATGGGAGCATCTAGACTCTGGGCGAAAGTCAAGAAAGATAGAAAAGGGAGGCCTTGAATCCATTCATTAGGATCGGAATTCAAAGGTGAGGGATGTGGCACCAAGATTCGTCCTGACAAACCGAACCATGGATGGGAGCATCTAGACTCCGCTCGACGGTAGTCTAGCCAAATGAAGAAGGGAGGCCTTGAATCCATCCATCTGGATCGGAATTCAAAGGCGAGGGAGGTGGCACCTGTTAGAAATAGTGCATTATTTTGATGATAACTTAAATCATTGCTAGTGCATTTTTTCATAAATATTAAAGGGTGAAAAGATTATAAGTTCTTAAACATATATACTCAAAAATATGACTGGAGATATACTTGTGTTTTTCTGTATAAATTCTCAATTGTATGCAAGTGTTTTTCAAAGTAACAGAAACGGCATACCGGAGTCAAATCGGCATACCGTTTCAATAAAAAGCGGTATGAACAACGGCATTCCGCTAGATGAAAAGAAAAATTGAAAATGGCATACCGAAGATTTTTCGGCATACCGTTTCAGTAAAAAACGGTATGTGCATCGGAACTCCGGAACAGATGAGGAGATGAAGACAAAGCTAAACAACGACATACCGGAAGAAAACGGCATACCGTTTCAGAAGAAAACGGTATACCGAAGGATTTTCGGCATACCGAATTGCCCGTGGATTGCAGATTAAAGATCATTTTTGGCATTCCGAGGCCAAAATGGCATACCGTTGGACTAGCTGTTTATGACCGTTTTTATAGTCGTTAAACACATCTCGAGGCGATCCGATGGCTATAAATCGGACACGTACAAGGCCTGAAAAAGACACCAATCAAAAATACTTGTAATATTGTATATTGTCTTCATTTTTCATTCTCCTCACGAGACCTCATTGTGTAATCATCGCTGTATTCGATCTCTGTGAGTGGGAAATTCTGATATTTGTAAAGCTACAAAGCAAAGGGCTCTAACTTCTCGGGGATAGAGAAGTGAGAAGAGTAAGGAAGGAGTTGGTGGTGTAGCCAACAAGTAAGTCTTTTTATTTTAATACGGGAAAAATCTCAAGGGGATCTTGAGGAGTGGACTAGGCTGGGTTGCCGAACCACTATAAATTCTCTATGCATTTCAATTTCTCTCATCCTCTTCTTGTATGTTTACTTGTTGCATCAGTAGAAATCTTGATTAATATTAGTTAATGATATTCATTGTCTATACTTACTATTAAATTATAAAAAGTAGGCAAAGTAATTCTGAAAATTAAA
>JAMKQA010024574.1:0-12096 GCA_024699735.1 Posidonia australis
TGATACATGCAGTGTTGGGTAAACAATACAGAATACCAACGTCGAGCAAGTGGTGCAGTATAGGATACACTAGCACTCAATGTTGCAGGAGGTATGTCGTGCATGCTATTCCAACGGGATGAGAATGTTGATGAAGTGTATGAAGGGATGGGTATGCATTGCTGTAATGCATCGAATTTTCCCTAATAAGTTTTACAAATTAAATCATGGGAAAATTAAAGCTAAACAAAAAATATATCAAACTACCAAGCACCTATGTGTGCGGCTATGAGACTCCAAACTATATGCACTATGCTACATCATCCGCACGTCTGCACCTACAAACCAAAGCCACAAGAAAACGCATGAGTGACAAAAGTCAACCAGTATGCACCCCACGAAAATAGTGGAAAATAAAACCATAATTAATTTTCATTTAAATTTATTTTGCAAATCATTTTCTCTAAAACCCCACAAACCAACCCACATTGGCCAAAACTACAATCGAGGCTCTACCAATTCAAAACCACAAGCAAAGGCCCTTAATGTCCAAAACCACACATAGTGAGTCGGGAAGTTGGGCACCAAGCAACCAAACTCTGGCCACAAGCAGTCCACCGAGGAGCAACCACGACATTCTACATTGCTACGATGAAGCCACCCTGTGTAGGAGTCCTTACCTTCCCACGATTCTCCCACCTAGAGAACCCTTACAAAGCCAACCCCTCCCTGGGATGGCTGTCCTATCTCTCAAGATGCTACCAGTTATAGGGCACGTGTTTCACCTGCACTGGCCATCACAAGGTACGCCTCCTCTCGGTGACCTCCACACGCGGTGCTCAAGAGGGAGTGTCATACCTCTACACCCGACAACACCCAAGCCTCAGTGCTCATAGTGACGGAAGAAGTATCATACTTCCTCGTCATGCCACAAGACACCTTGACCCGTGGACCACAACCTTAGCCTCAGGACGACAGTTAGAGAGTCTCATACCATCAAGACCCGACATCCCTCAACCTCAGGTATCTCAGCCATCCTGACCTCAACCAGGGAGTCGCGCCCGATCACCCGAGAATGTCATCACATTCTCTGGTCCTGACGATGCGGTCCCACACTATCTCGGGCCACACACAGAATACCAGGAAAACCATTTTCCAAAACGGGCTAACCATTTCTTTGAAACCATTTTCAAAACCATTTTATATCTTTGAAAACTCTTCCAAAACCTCGGCAAAACGGCACATCATGTGTCCCAAGGGACCACCACTGACGGCCCACAATCCCATCTCAAAGGGGACAATATAAACCAATCCGAGAATCCCACGGAAAATCACATTTTATAAAAGCATTTGGGCCTAAATTCGCCATGTTGAAAAATAGGTTCGATATGCCAAAAATCCCTGATTCGGTAGACTGATTTGGATCGATCGATCGACTCAGGTCAACGATCAACACTTAGGCCAAAATTGGTATACCGAAGATGATTCGATCGACTGAAATCCACTGATTTGGTCAACCGTCCAAAATCAGACGACCAAATTTTGACCAAAGGACCAAAACTGATAGAAAAATGGCATACTGAAATTGTCAATTATGTCGATTTCTGCGAAAAATAGAAAACGGCCCAACCTACATATTTCAAAATTGCCCAAAGTAGGACCTCCGATTGGACCCCCAAAACAAACACCAAAAATCTCACATAAAACAAAAGATGTAGACCCTTGAGTCTACTCCAAATCCCAACAAACAAAACCGAAATCCATTCACCATGCATCAAGATATAAAATCTCAAAGGCATAAGGGTCAAAATGACCTAAAACTCAACTACCGCCACAAATCACCATAAAAGTCACAATGTATTCTCATAAATTCACAATAAATTCTAGGAATATAAATTTACCTAGATTCCATGAATTCCTATCATTTTCTACCAATTTCATGCTCTCTATTACTAGGGTTGGAGGTGCGTACCTACAAAACGCTTGTCGACGATCAACGTTGACCCCAGCCAACCCCCAACGACCACGATATCAACAAGAGCTTCCATGACCTCTGGAGCACCCGCCACGCCAATGCCGAGCCTCACGGTGCCTCTGCCTCTCTCACTTCTCTCTCCTTCTCTCACTAGCACACGAAATAGGGGAGGAAGAACGGGGTTGACCGGTGGGGAAAGAAGGGGGTGGGGAAAGAAGAAGAGTGAGGAGGAAGGGAAAGGGAGGTTGGGAAGGAGAAGTGTGTGCTCAAGGAGGAGGAGAAGAAGGAAGAAGGAAGAAGGAGATGAGCGATGAGCAACAAAGGAGTGCAGCGCGGGTGACTTATAAAGCCCTGCGCATGCAGTAGTTGGAAATGTGCTCACCCATGCGTCGCAGCCACTGGCACCCCGCACGAGCTCAACGGCCACCACCCAACCACTAGCCACAACAACTGGCCCATGACACGGGCCCCACACAAACCCAATGGGTCTCGGAATAGTAACACCCGTCCAGGAATAAATTCATTAAAATGTAAATAATTACAAAATGAATTTACAGGTGTTACATCCTAACCACCTTAAAAGAAGATTTCACCCCCTAAATCACTAGTGGGTGAAAAGATACGGATACTGGGCTACGATGGCTTCCTTACGTTCCCATGTGGCCTCCTCGGCTCCATGATGCTGCCACCGTACCATGACCAGCAAAATCACTTTGTTCTGCAGCACCTGCTCCTTATGGTCAACAATTTGGAGGGCATCCTCCACAAAGGACAGATCTTTCTAGAGCTCCTCTGGCTGAACTGGGATCACATGATATGCATCAACCAAGCACTTCCTCAGCATGGAGACATGGAACACGTCATGCACACACGTCATCTCTGGTGGTAGATCCAACCAATAAGCAACCTCACTGATCCTCTGGGTGATCTGGTACGGGCCAATATAGCGAGGACTCAACTTTCCATGCTTCTCGAACCTCATGGCACCTTTGGTCGGTGACACCTTCGGGAACACATAATCTCCCACCAGAAATTCCAGCAGTCTCGGCCTCCTATCGGCATAACTCTTCTGCTGACTTTGTGCAGCCAATAGCCTACTATGGATCAAATCAACCTTGTTCGCATACAACTGCACAAGCTCAGGACCAATCAACTGACGCTCGCCCACCTCGCTCCAACAAATCGGCGATTTGCATGGCCTACCATACAAATCTTTGTATGGCGCCATCCCAATGCTCAAGTGATAACTATTGTTGTAGGCGAACTCTATCAACGGCAGATGGTCCTCCTAACTCTCTTGAAATTCTAAGGCACATGCTCTGAGCATATCTTCCAGCGTCTGGTTCGTCCTCTTTGTCTGACCATCCGACTAAGGATGAAATGTTGTGCTATAGTTGAGCACAGTGGCAAAGGCCTCCTACAGAGTTCTCTAGAACCTTGAGGTGAACCTCGTGTCTCTGTCCGACACGATGGACACAGGAACATCATGCAGCTGAACCACCTAGGAGACATACAGATCTGCCAAGCGAGGCATCGGAAGCTTCACCTGAATCACCCACACGGTGTCGTTCTTCCTCTGAGTACGCGGCAAACCAGTCACAAGTCCATCGAGATATGCTCCCACTTCCATACAGGGATATCCAACGGCTGCAAGGTCCCTCCAGGTCTCTAGTGCTCTGCCTTGACCAGTTGGCTGGTTGTACACCTATCCACATGGTCAGCAACATCTCTCTTCATGCCAAGCCACCAAAAGTTCCACTTCAAGTCTCGGTACATCTTCATACTCCCAGGATGAATAGTGTACCTAGACTGATGCGCTTCATCCAGCAACTTCTACCTGGCCTCCTGATGCTAGGGCACATACAGACGCATATCATATCTCAGCTCTCCATACCCCAACAGAGAAATGAGGCTCTCCACTAACCACCAGCTTCTCAAACGCAGCTAGAATAAACGAATTTAGCTGCTGATAGGTGATAATAAACTCTATCAGCTTAGGGCAAACAAACAAGTTGGCCACCCAAGCACCAACCATTCCCCTAGCTTGCCGCTTTCACCAGCAGCTCACCAGATCCTCCAACATGGTCCACTCCTTGACCATTAGACTCGCCAACACATGCGTGCACTGACTCAAGGCATCGGCAACCACATTGGCCTTGCCAAGGTGGTAGGACAGGCTAAAATCATAGTCCTTCAGATACTCCACCCAACGACACTGGCTCAGGTTGAAGTCCCTCTACGTGAAGATATACTTCAAGCTATAATGATCAGTAAAGACCTTAAACTACTCTCCATAGAGATAGTGTCACCAAAGCTTGAGAGTGAACGCTACGACAGTCATCTCCGGATCATGGGTCGGGTAGTTCTTCTCATGATCCTTCAGCTGGCGCGAAGCATATGCGATGACATTGCCATGCTGCATCAGAACACACCCTAACCGAACACCACTGGCATCACTATACACAGTGAAGCAACCACTTCCAGAAGGTAGAGTCAACACAGGGGTAGAAACCAAACGAGACTTCAACTCTTCGAAACTTGCCTCACAATTCTAGTCCCAACAAAACAGAACTACCTTCCTAGTCAACTTTGTCAAAGGAGCGGCTATGGAGGGGAAATCCCTAATAAACCTCCTATAATAGCCCGCCAGACCCAAGAAACTCATGATCTCCATCACAGTCTTGGGTCGCTCCCAACTGCTCACAGCCTCGACCTTGATTGGTTCCACTCTGATGCCTTCTCCAGAAATCAAATGGCCAAGGAACATGACTTCACTCAGCCAGAACTCATACTAGGAGAATTTAGCATACAACTGATGATGCCTTGGAGTATCCAAGACCGCCCTCAAGTGAAAGGCATGAGTCTCAACATCAAGGGAGTAGACCAGCACATCATCAACAAAAATCACAACGAACTAGTCCAGAAAAGGGCTAAAAATCCTGTTCATCAGATCCATAAATGCAATTGGAGCATTGGTCAAGCCGAAGGGCAAGACCATGAACTCGTAATGCCCATACCGCATCCGAAAGACAGTCTTCTGAATATCTGAGTCTTGTATCCTCAACTGGTGATACACTGACCTCATATCAATCTTCGAAAATACAAATGCAGACTGCAACTTGTCGAACAGGTTATCAAGGTGGGGCAAGCTGTACTTGTTCTTCACTGTGATCGGGTTCAGCATTCGATAATCTATACACTGTCGGAGAAAACCATCCTTCTTACGAACGAATAATACAAGCACTCCCCACGGAGACACACTTGATTTGATAAACCCCTTGTTTAGCAACTCTTGTAACTGAGTCTTGAGCTCTTGCAACTTCACTAGCGCCATGCGATAGGGAGGCTTCGACACAGTAGCAGAACTGGGGATCAGATTGATCGAGAACTCTACTTCCCTGTGAGGTGCCATACCAGGCAAATCGTTAGGAAAAATGTTAGGATATTTACACACCACAGAGATGTTGTGAACACCCAACTCAAGAGAAGTGGAAGTAACTATACTAGCTAGATACCCAACGTAACCCCAGACCAAAGACTTATAAGCCTTCGTAGCTGAAATGATAAACTTAGGCTCACCCTGATACTCACCTTGCACAAAGAAAGACCCATCCTCAAGAGACCCAAAATAAACTCTCCTTCGAGCACAGTCGATCAAAGCAGACTGTTGTGCCAACCAATCCATGTTGAGTATCACATCGTACTCCTACATGTCCATCACGATTAGTTTGGTGTCGAACTCTCTACCGTTTAGCGTCAAGTCAACAGAGTGTAGATACCTCCATGCCAAATTGTTCTCCCCCAGTAGCGTTACCATGCTGAGATGAAAGACAGTCTAGCTGGTCTCTCTCCCAACTTCGCCACAAAAGACTCAGAGACAAAGGAGAAAGAACTCCCTGAGTCAAATAATACCTTGGCCAACCAGCCAGCCACAATAAAAGAACCTGATGGCCAAGCAAAACAACAACACCACATCCACACAATCAGGTAGATGTCTAGATTACAAGGAGATTACGACAATCATAGAGGGTTACAGAACCAACTAATCATCCTTTCCCTCAAGTACATCTCCCGGAGATCCAGCACTTGGAGCTACAATGGTGAACACCCGTCCCCTAGTCGGCTGCTGTGGTGCAGTTCCTGCCTTCTCTAGCCAGGCCTCACTCTCCTTAGCACTAACCTTGCCCTTGAACGATGGCAGACGAAGCTTCGTGAACTGGTTCAGCCATGGGTCACCCGACGACTCATTGGCACCACTCTTGCTGAAAGCATGGGAGATCTCGTGTGCCAAGCTCTTCAGTTCCGCACAAACTACCTTCCATCCGTCCACGTCCTCTCGGGGCTCAGACTCCTTAACCGAGGCCTTACCCTCACGACCATGAAGAGGCATTCTATAAGGAGAGAGGCAAAGTACCTGCACCATAAACAGAACAACAACCAGAAAACCATGGAGAAAACCAGGTGTAGACTCTACCATGCATGAGAAACCTATGGAGTCTCTAGACCGGACACCTTAAGTAAAGCACTAGCCTAGTGCAACCTAGTAAACTTGGAACTCAAATACCATATCTGTAACGTCTTGAATTTTTCCTAATAATTTTAACAAATTAAATCACGAGAAAATTAAAGCTAAACAGAAAATATATCAAACTACCAGGAACCTGTGTGTGCGGCTACAAGACTCCAAACTATATGCATTATGCCACATCAAGCGCATGTCTATACCTGCAAACTAAAACCATAAGGAAATGCATGAGTGACAGAAGTCACCCTGTACACACCCCAAGAAAATAGCGGAAAATAAAATCATAATTAATTTTCTTTTAAATTCATTTCGCAACCCATTTTCTCTAAAACCCCACAAACCAGCCCAAACCGGCCTAAAAGACAATCAGGGCTCTACAAGCCCAAAACCACAAGCAAATGCCCCTAATGGCCAAAACCACACATAGTGAGTGGGGCCTGGCTCTAGGCAATCAAACTCTGGCGACAAGCAGTGCACCGAGGAGTGACCATGACATTCTACACTACCACGGTGAAGCCACCCTCTGCAGGAGTGATCACCGTCCCATGATTCTCTTACCTAGCGAACCCTCACAAAGCCAAACCCTCCCTGGGAAGGCTGTCTTGTCTCTGAGGACACTACCAACTGTGGGACACATGTCCCACCCACACTGGCCATCATAGGGTACGCCTCCTCATGATGTCCTCCACACACAGTGCTCAAGAGGGAGTGTCATACCTCCACACCCAACAACACCCAAGCCTCAGTGCTCACAGCGACGACAGGAGTATCATAGCTCCCCGTCATGCCACAAGACACCTCAACGCATGGACCACAACCCTAGCCTCAGGACGACAGTCAGGGAGTCTCATACCTCCAAGACCCAACGTCCCTCAGCCCTAGGTATCTCAGCCCCCTTACCTCAACCAGGGAGTTGCGCTCAACCACCAGAGATGTCATCACATTGCCTGGTCTCAACGACACGGTCCCACACTGTCTCGGCCCGCACACAAAATAGCAGGTGTGACCATGCCGATGGAACCCTTGGCGCAGTTCTCCACCTACTCCGGTGTGAGGAAACACACGGGGAGATCCGAGACGGTCACGGCGAAAATGGTGAATCAGGAGGAAGAGACAAGACCCAGAAACACCAAAGGGAAGACAAAAGGATAAGGAAAGGAGTCGCCACCTAGTCTTTTAATGGGAAGACGAGGAAAACCAGAGAAACACGAAAAGGCAAAAAACAACAAGATGCAAAGATGCATGTGTGATCCGTGCCTAATGGATAATGCAAGATGAATGCGGGCCAGAGAACGGGTAGGGATTCTGATTACGCATGGGGAAGGGGTTAGGCACCCCCATGCGCCCGAGAAAACTCGATCTTTCTAGGTTTCCTACTGTCTATGGTCTACTAAATGTATGCTTGCTTATTCTATATGCTCATGCATGAAGATGATTGAACATGCCAAATCAAAGTAAAGAAATGAAATCAAGGAAAAAAGCTAATCCAAGGGTCAAATGTAGGCATTGTTAATGCCACATTACTATACGCCCTTAGGCGATGAGGAAAATCATGAAAATTGTGAAATTCTCAGAAAGCGTCTCACAAAACAGCGAAAATTGGGATAAATCTGAGAAAATCAAAAAGGGGAAAATAATCCGTGTTTCGGGACCATGTCGGCTTTGTACGCCTTTTACTGTACGCCCTCGGGCGATGGAAAACCAAAACAAGTGAAAACTGTGGAAAACGGTGGAAAACCCGGAAAACGAGGAGAAAACAAAGCTTGGAACAAGCTAGAAAAGCGTGCACCAAGCAAGGAATAAAAGATAAGAAAAACCATGCAAAAAGATGTGAAAAGTATGCAATATGCAAGTGTGAATGCAAATGTGAGAAGTCTAGGGGGTTTTGTGCAAAAAGCCCAAATCTGAGAAAAACTGACATTCAGAAGCCCAAATCATTGAAAATACATAGGAAAACACATTCCATGCATGTATGAAGAATCTGGGGTCAAAATGTGTATCCCTAGTCAAAGGAAGTTCTCTAGGGGTAAGATTGCAATTTTACCACTAATGCATGCATGCAAATCAATTCTGCATAAAATCAGGGTAAAAATACAAGAGAAAAGTCTCAGAAATGATTCAAGAAGTTTCAGGGGCAAAATGGTCATTTTACCCCTGAAAACAAGCAATCAAAGTAAAATCAATGAAGCACAGGGGCTAAACTGCAAAAAACCCAGCAAACAAAGCATCTAGAAGAAATTCAGTAAAAAACAGAAGGTTGAAATGCAATTAAACCATGAAAACAAGCTTCTCGAATGTTTTAAAACAAAGTCAGGGAGTTTTATGCAATCTTCATAGCAAAATAGGTCTTCTAGAAGTTTTCAGTAAAACACAGGGGCCTAAATGCAATTTTCCCAGTGAAAACATGCTTCTGAAACCATTTCAAACAAATTCAGGGGTTTACATGCAATTAAACCACAAAATAAAGCTTTCAGAAACACTTTGAAAAAGTCTAGGGTCCTCAATGCAATTTTCCCAAAGAAAATGAACTGCTAGAGAGTATTTTTAAAAGTTCAAGGTCTTGAATGCAAAATCTACTGTAAAAATGAACTCTCAGGAAGTTTTTGAGAAAACACAGGGGCTCACATGCAAAATTCACTGCAAAAATGAATTGTCAGAATGATTTCATAAAAAATCTTGGGCTTATCATGCAATTTTCTTGAAGCAAAATACATTTTAAACTCAGAAAATATTATTTTAAAAGTCCAGGGTAAGAAATATAATATTTTCTGTTAAAACTTTATTCGAAACATTTTAGAAAAATGATGGAAGGACCTAGATGTAATAAAAGGACCCAAAAGTAATTCCAGAAGGACCCATTTGCAAGAAAAACATAAACTCCGGATTTTATTCAAATAAAATGTTTTAAAAAAAAATTTAAAAGAAAAAAGAAACGACGGTCACTGGCGACAGAGCTCGCCGCCGACGACCACCGAATGGGGGCAAACAAGGCCTTCCCGTGGTCTGATCTAAGATCAAACCCCACGGGAAGCAAGAGGGAGAAGCAAGGAACACATCCAACGGAGTAGATGGACGATCCAGCGGTTGGAACGACCTCCCCACCTACCTCGCCGTCGAGGTGCTCAGGCGACGGATCCGCGACTACTGGCGGCGTTCGATGCGGTGGTGCAGCGATCGAAGGGCTCCGGAGGGCTGATGAGGTGCTATAGAGGTTTTCCCATCATCCTCGGCCTTGGAGCAAGTTGTGCGCGCATCCTGGACACCGCGGATCGTCGACACTTGCGCGCTCCGGTGAGTTAGGCTGCAGGGGCTATCCAGAGGTGGAGGTAGGTCCTTGATAGCTCTAGAGGATCGTGTGAGGCTAGAGGAAGGCCTCTGCGGGGCTGGATCACCGCGACGAGGCTCGGAGCGGCGAGTAGGCTCAGACAGGGGCCTTCTTCTCCGGCGACGGTGGCTTTGGGTGCATTCTCCGGCGAGCGGCACGGTGGCTACTAGGAACTACGGAACGGCGATGCACGGGGCGGAAAAGCTCCAGGGAGGCCAGAGGAGGAGGAGGGAAAACTCGAGGGTCCGGGAAGCCTCTTGGATTGCCCCCCCCACCTCTGTCGCCGGAGAATCGGCGACGGCGGGGCACGGAGGAGCTTCAGAGGCCAAGGGATCGCTCTGGATCCCTTGGAATCGCTCCAGAAAGAGAGAGGAGGGCAGGAAGACTATAATTCAAGCAAATGGGAGGAGGACAGTGTGCGTACCTAGCTGGAGATTGTCGTCGGAGCTCCGACAGCGGCGGTTGCTCCTCTCTCTTTCCACTTCTCTCTCGGTGTCCCTTCTCTCTCTGTTTCTCTCTGAATTCTCTGTGGCTCTCGTGTGCTCTAGGTCTATGTTTTTTTCTGCCGCGAGCTCTCCTCCTCGTTTTATAGACTGCTAGAACCCAGCAGAAGATTCTGGAAGGGAGCGCGACACACAACAGAATGGGCATAACCACCTCCGATCGCCGTTATGCCAGCTCAGCAGACAACGAACGGCTGTCCCCCACGCGCTTCATTCTGCTCCCTTGCTCGCCGACAGAGATGGACGGCAATCTTGGCTTCTCCGGCGAGCCATCCGATGACTGAGGGAGCTTTGACCTCATGCTGCACTAGGCTGGATCCGTGGCTTAGAGGTTGATCAAGCTGATTTCGTGAAGTTTGGTGGAGAATGGGTTCAATCAGTGGGTGAATTTTATTCTTTGGTAAAATTTTGTGGAGTTTGGAGAACGTAGTTGAAAAACTTTGGGAAATAATGAAGAGAAAATGAAATGTTGATTTGAGAGAGAAGAAGAAAATGTGGGCTGAGCTATTGTAGGCTTTGGGGCCAAGGTGGACTCAATTGGGTGCAATGGACCTAAGTGGGCTTCATGGGCCTCCATGGGCCTATGTGGGCCTACATGGGCCCAAACAAGTTGAATGAGCTTAAAAAGAGTTAAATGGGCCTAAATAGATTGGATGGGCCATAATGGGCTCAGATAGGGTTTAATGGGCCTAAGTGGGCTAAATAGGCTTCCATGAAGTCAAATAGGCCTAATATAGTTTTGTGGGCCCAAATGGGTTCAACTACGGTTTAATGAGCCTAAGTAGGCCTTCATGGGCCCAATTGGGTTTCCATGAATTAAATGGCCTAATGAGGGTTTGAGCTTAGCCACCACATGTCCATCCTACAAAATCAGAAAATTGGGGTGTCTACAGATGCCCCTCTTTGAGTGAGGTCGGAGGTCGAGTAGAACAGAGACCGATGCTCAGGGTTGACAAAGACACCCCTCATGAAACCACAATCAAGAGTAATCCACAGGCAATCATCCACTAGCCAGGAACATACTAGGGGTCCGCACCAGAGATCCTGTCGCCACAACCGAGGCCAAGCACAACAGATTAAGAATTGACAAGCTGACGACCAATCAGTTCCTAAGAGACATGACTGGTTGTCGCACTTGTCGCAAAAAGCGCCAGACAAGACTCACGGTGCTTGCCGATCAGGAAATGACTGATCACGGAAGTCATTCGGGTAGTTCGGGCTACCAGCCCACAAGAGAAGAAGCAAAAGAGAAAAGGATGCCCTGACCCCGTCCATCTAGATAGGGACTCGAAGGCCAGGAAAATGCCTCGATCCCATCCGTCCAGATAGGAACTCGAAGGCGAGAGAAGGATGCCTTAATCCCATCTGTTCGGATAGGACCCGATCCCATCCGTCCGGATAGGATCACACAGGCTGGAAAGAACGCCTTAATCCCATCCGTCCAGATAGGACCCGATCCCATCCGTCTGGATAGGATCTCACAGGCGAGAGAGGGTGCCTTAATCCCATCTGTCCGGATAGGACCCGATCCCATCCGTCCAGATAGGATATCACAGGCGGAAAAGAATGCCTTAATCCCATCTGTCCGGATAGGACCCGATCCCATTCGTCCGGATAGGATCTCACAAGCGAGAGAGGGTGCCTTAATCCCATCCGTCCGGATAGGACCCGATCCCATTCGTCCGGATAGGATCTCACTGGCGGGAGAGAATGCCTTAATCCCATTCGTCCGAATAGGATCTCATAGGCGGGAGAGAGTGCCTTAATCCCATCCGTCCGGATAGGATCT
>JAMKQA010024575.1:0-19047 GCA_024699735.1 Posidonia australis
TCTTGCAAACGAAAAGCCTCGAATATTCGTTGGCACATTCGTTTGCAAGGGTAACAGCCCGGAAGATGGAAGGTCAGCAGCCAGAACTAGGCGCCTGCTTGGTGAGCCAGTGATGTGCGCCTACTTGGTGCACCTGGTTGGTGCGCCTAGTTGGTGCGCCTGCTTGGTGCGCTAACTTGGTGCGCCAACCCTGCTCAGATATTTTGATTGGGGCTCTGGCTAATGGGTTTGGGGCTCGGTTCAAGGGCTGATCACATCCAAATCAACATAAGGACACTCATTCCTGGGTCACCTCAAAATCGGGGTGTCTACACCAGGGAAAGGAACATCTAGACTCCGTCTTGTAGTCTAGAAAAGAAAAGGAGATGCCTTGAATCCATCCGTCCGGAAAGGACCTCAATGGCGAGAGGGGTGCCTTAACTCCGTCCGTTCGGATAGGACCTCAAAGGCGAGAGGGGTGCCTTGATTCCGTCCATTTGAATAGGACCTCAAAGGCGAGAGGGGTGTTCCTCCCTATCTGACACAGAAGCTGTGAAGACTTCATTCGTCCAAGTCTGGGCAAAAAAACGAGATACTCGACTATTATCTGGGTGGTCCCCAGCGCCAAGCCGACATGCAGAAGAAAGTAGAATCCAATACCAGTCATGCGCGTGCTATCGCGATGGCAATTTCTATTCCGCATCAACCATAATCACTTAAACATATTGGCCAAAAATGTTCTAATGAATTTTATTATCAGAACCAATGGAACGATTACGTGTATTTCAATTTGCAAAGAACCAGTAACATGACATGAATGCTAAGAATCTGTGTCATCTCTGAATCATTTGGAGCCTGAGGCTTTGGCAAAAAGCGTACGACTCAGGGCGGCGCTAGAGATTGGCCAGGTCACTTCGACATCGGCTTCATAATCTATTGTGCAACTTTTCCCTTCTATGACTGTAAGATCGCTCGATTGTACGGAGCCACTGAGCAGACGAGATAGCTCCTTATTCATAGTGTAGGAGCCCAAGGGGTATTCTTGGAACCACGCTAGCATTTGCCCCTGGACAAAAGAATCCTGCTGGTAACTGAACTGTCGCGTCACACGGATTGGGTGGTATTCCACTCCACCAGTCAACCCTGGCAGGATAATAAGCCGTATGTCGACTGTGTTGAAGAAGGCCTCAAAATTATGAGAAGCCAAAGGAATAATGCGCCAGATGATTTTCTATTCTGTTAAGCTTTCTAAAAGCTCGTACTCCTTCTGAACTGAGGTGAGCGTGCGCGCATGGCCACTTTGACAGTAGGATTCAAAGGTTGATCGTTGCGGGCACAAGGCTTCTACACCCAGATGTGCAGCCAACCATACCTGTATAAGAGCTCCACAACCATAAAAGTGTCGGCAGCGGCGCAGTGATCGGTCCAGAGCCCGGTACGTTTCTTGCCAAAATGACTGGGGCTAAGTCTATCTGTTGAGTGACGACCGCCAAAGCAATTTCAGCGACTTCAATGTTTACAACCATCCGGCCATGGCTGAAAATCAATTCCCCCAGGAAGTGGACAACAAAGCCTTTCAGCCATAGATCGTCGCCTAAAGAGGTGCACATTCTAGCCATTTTGTCAAAGTAAGCTAGTTTCAGCATGGGAGAAAGTTTGTCTTTACAGATGAGCTGACGACCACAATCACAAGTTGACAAGCCAGTTAGCTCACTCAAGACTGAAGAATACCCGTCGCGCCGCATAAAAGCCGTGGGTCCCAGGAACTTCTGTAGACAACATATTCTGTGGACCTCTGCCAAGGTTGGAGTTAGTTCGATTCTCCCAAAGCAGAAAAATGATGAGAAGGTTTCCAGAATCGGGCTGCTGCACACAGAAAGTATCGGGAAACCTCCACTTTCACGATATCCAGAAGTTTTGAAGAGATTCCCTAAATCCGCAGCTTGTCGCGATCACTTTTAGTCAACTACATGATCCATGCTTGGAGCACTTCTGAGCAGTGTGTGGGCACCACCATCATAGGGAAACCCATGATCTGTAAGGCACTTTAGCTTTTCTTGGCCCAAGACTCCTCAGAAAGGGAAAACGATCTCCTACAAAACATGCTCAAAACACTGTTTTAGAGACAGATTTCAATTTTGCTTCATTCAACATCATTTAACAAAATCAAACCAGACAGATAAATTACACAGTGCAATGGTATTGTAGGAGCCAGAGAGACTGGCCTAAAGCTGTAAACTACAGCTGACTGGACAGAGAGTTGTTGGACAGACTAAATCTTATGCTCAACTTTGAGGGAAAACCCTGGTTTCAACTGGTTTTGACCAGGTACCCAAGTAATGAGATGTGGCCATCAAACTTGGAAGATCAGGATTATCTGATGATTGTGCCCCCTAGTAGATTACCGGGGTCCTCAACCAATAGAGCAACTGACATGCCCTTCGTCGAGTGTTAGCTCAAAGCATCTAACCATAGGACAGCTGACATGCCCCTGGTCTAACATGGACGACTCTTGACCAAACAGAGCAGCTTACATGCCCCAGGTCGAGTACTGGCTCAGTGTGTCTAACCATAGGATAGCTGACATGCCCCTGGCCTGACATAAATGGTCCTAACCAACGAGAGCAGCTTACATGCCCCTGGTTTAGGCGATGTCCTCTTGATTCTCTTGAACTGAAAGTCGTTGTCACATCCTAGCCAAGAGAACCAAGCGATACTCTACGACATTTTCAGGATGATATTTGCAAAAAGGAGATGCATGCATGCTAAATGATTTGTGGGATCTTATTGGTGCCCTCAGCATTGGGATGCTTACTGCCAAGTACAAGGGAACAGCAACTCCAGACCTTACTAGACTCTATCCAAGCCCCTAGTTTTTGGGTGGCTCTCTGGAAATGGGTCACTGTGTCTTGGGCTCTGTTCCAAACCCCACTGGACCATACCCCTGCTTTTTATTTTATTCATTCTTCATTCTTTTCCCCTCATAGGTATGTGGGTTCACCCTATCTCTGGCTTGGAGGTAATAGGTACCTGGTCTATGGTGGGGAGCTATTGCTGTTTAAAGGGTTGGCTAGGCCCTTTTGTAACATGCCTTCCAAGTATTCACTCCAACTCCTCTCCAAGATAAATTGGAGGGACAGAGCTACCAGCCATGCCACTCTCTTTAGGGGCGACTTCTATCTGTGACTTCTGTCTTCTTATTCTTTTATGCCCTTTTTCAGATATATTTTTTGTTTTATTTCTCGCACTCTCACTCTCGCCCATAACATTTTATCTCCCTTGGGAGGTGCAGGGTCCCTGAGAAGTTTGGATACTTCACCCAATTCACAATGAAAGGTGGCTCCCTCACTCTCTAGGTTCCTGAATAGTATCTACCTAAGGAGGTGCTACACATTCCCCACATTGGCAAGCTTATTCCGCCTATCATCACTGGGCTAAGATCCAAGCATGTGATGATGAAAACAAATGTCAGCCTATATATGCGTATACTGAATGAGGGTTAGTATGTGTTGTGATGCAAAGCTACATGGATGTAAGAAGATCATGACCTCATGTATACATGAATGAAATTGTTAGTGTCGCAGAGTAAGGACACACTGTTTATGATCACTGATAGTACTTTTTCAGGTAGCATGAATTAACTGGCTTTGACTGTTCAATGTAGTCCATGTCCTCATGGATAACAGCCCCTCCTGAGTAGACTTGTCTGACCACAAATGGTCCATGCCAGTTGGGCCTGAACTTGCCACGTCTATCAGGGAGATGTATTGCTTTCAAGACCAGGTCCCCTGGCAAAAAGCTTCTTAGTCAGACCTTCTTATGATAGGCTTTAACCATGCGCTTCTGATAGCATTGTGCGTGATGCATAGCTTGCAGTCGATGCTCATCTATCCGGTTCAATTGAACGAGGTGGTCCTCAATCCACTCCGCCTCCTCTAGCTTTGCTTCTTCTAGGACTTTGAGCGATGGAATCTCCACTTCTATTGGTAGGACTGCCTCCATACCATACACAAGAGAATATGGAGTCGCTCCTGTTGAGGTCCTGATTGATGTTCTATAACCCTACAAAGCATATGGGAGCTTGTCATGCCAGTCCTTATGCGTCTCCGCCATCTTTTTAAGAATCCTAGTTAAATTCTTATTGGCGGATTCTACTACACCGTTCATCTGCGAATGGTACGGGGAGGATTTGTGATGCCTGATATGGAACTCCTGTAGGAAATCCTCAACCTTTTTGGCTGTGAAATTTGTCCCATTATCGGAAACGATGGAATACGGGACCCCGTGCCGGGTGATGATGTTGTTCTTGATGAACTTCTGTCACAGAGGCGGTCACTATCTTGTAAGAAGCTGCCTCCACTCATTTTGTAAAATAATCAATTGCCACTAAGATGTACTGATGTCTATTAAAAGCTACTGGGTGGATAGCTCTGATGACGTCTATTCCCCATGTAGAGAAAGGCCAGGGTGACGACATGTTGTGAAGCTGCTGTGGTGGTGCATGAATAAAATTGCCATGGACTTGACAATTATGACATCTTCACACAAACTGGCAACAATCTGTCTCCATGGTTGACCAGAAATAACCTTGTGACATTCTTTTCTTGGCTAACAATACCCCATTCATGTGAGGCCCGCATGTCCCAGCATGCACTTGCAACATTATTGTATCGACCTCTTTTTTATCAAGACAGCGTAGAAGCATCTGATTGTAAGACCTCCATTATAAGTGGCCCGCTCCAAGCACATATTTCAAGGCCAGCCAGATCATGGTCTTTCTGTCTGTCGCCAATGCGCCTGGATGATGACTCCTGATTTCCAAATAAGCCCTGATATCATGATACCAGGGGAGCTTTGCTGTGGAATCCACTTCTTCTATGCTCATGCAATGTGCAGGTTGGTCCGTGCAGGCTACTAACACCTTTACTGTGTCATCCTTTGGTATGGACAACCAGGATGCAAGAGTGGCTAGTGCATCTGCGTAAGCATTCTTGACCCTGTTCATAAAGGAAATGTGTATCTCCTCAAACTTGGTCATCAGCTTCAAGAGATGATTGTGGTATGGAACCAATTTTAGATCATTGGTTCTCTAGTTGCCATTTACTTGAGAAATAACCAACATGGCATCACCATGCACATGTAATTTTTGTGCACCATGCTCTAATGCTGCCTGCAAGCCGAGAATACATGCCTCGTACTCTGCCGCGTTATTGGTGCACACAAAGGTCAACTTTCGAGCAAGCGAGATCATCTATCCATGCGAGGTTTCCAACACTGCACTGATACCCATGCCTCTCCTATTAACTACGCCATCAAAGTAGAGCTGCCATTGACCTTTATCTCGAGGGACTACCGGCTCCTCTTCTTCCATGGCGAACAATATATCCTCATCAGGAAACTGAGTCTGCAAGGGTTGGTACTCTAGTAATGGTAAGTCTGCTAAGTGATTTTCCACGACCTGTCCCTTCATCAACTTCTAAGTGACAAAGGTGATGTCAAACTGAGATAACAGCACTTACAACTTGACACATCTACCAACCAGTGCTGGCTTTTGAAACAGGTATTTCATTGGATCATGTCGGCATAGTAATAGAACTGGATATGCCATCATATAGTGCCTTAAGCGTTGTGTGGCCCAGACAAGGGACAAGCAAACTTTCTCAATTGCGGTGTATTTAACTTCGCAATCATTGAATTTTTTGCTCAGATAATAAATGGCCCTTTCCTTGTGACCTGTTTCATCATGCTGACCCAGGACTGCGCCCATTGAATGCTGTGTCACTGACAAGTAGAGCAACAAAGGACGCCCTGGTGTCAGAGGAACTAAGACTGGTGGTCTTGCCAAGAGTTTCTTGATTTTGCAAATGCTTCTTGGCACTCCTCACTCCAGTGGATCTGTGCGTTCTTCCTTAGGAGCTTGAAAATTGGCTCGCAAATTGGTGTCAATTGAGTGATGAATCGGCTGATATACTGCAACTGCCCTCGCAACCCTCGGACTTCTTTCTCTGTCGTGGGGAGAGGCATCTCAATGATGGCTTTAGCCTTGCTCGAATATACCTCGATTCCCCTTTGGCTAATGATGTACCCCAACAATTTGCTTGATGACACACCAAATACACACTTGTTGGGGTTCAATCACAGCTTAAACTTTCTCAGGCGGTTAAAGAACTTCCTCAAACAAGCAATGTGTTCTTCAGGCTCCTTCGACTTAGCAATCATATCATCCACGTAAACCTCGATGTCTTGGTGCATGAGATCATGGAATAAAGCTGTCATTTCCCTCTGATATGTGGCCCCAGTATTCTTGAGCCCAAAGGGCATAACTCTGTAGCAGAACACTCCCCATGGGGTAATAAAGGACGTTTTCTCCATATCCTCTTCTATCATTCGGATTTGATTGTATCCGGAAAATCCATCCATGAATGACAACATTTTGTGTCTTGTAGTGTTGTCTACTAATACATCAATGTGTGGGAGTGGAAAATCATCCTTTGGGCTGGCTTTGTTTAGGTCTCTGTAATCAATACACATTCGGACCCAACCATCTTTCTTGGGTACCGGAACCACATTCGCTAACCATTCTGGGTAAAGGACGACCTTTAGGAAGTTAACTTTGTGCTGCTTCATTATTTCTTCCTTCAATTTCAAGAGCCACTGTGGTCGCCATCTACGCAGCCACTCATCTACACTTCTTTGACATCTTCATTGGTGCCAATATTCACAGTCTCTATCTCTTCTTCTACATGCAGGTTTGGGCCTTCAGGATCGTCATTGTAAGGCTGGAATTCCGGTGCATCATGACTCTTCTCTTCCACCTTTGCATCTTCCTCTTCTCCATATGTAATGAGTTCAGGAAGGACTTCTTGCTGGCACAACGGGTCTGTGTCTTCAAAGGTGCACACTTTCTCAGCATTCTGCCCCTGATATTGCTTTAGAATGGTCACTGTAACCCTAGTTTTCTTATATGCACCCTTAATGATTTCTGGTTCTACTGTTTTTGAACTTGTGTCCGACTGTTTCACTTCTGGTAAACAAAAGCTTTTATTATCATGTTGTCTCTGTACAGCATGTGCAACAGGTGGGCAGTTGTCCTTTGTTTAACTGATGTAAGTGCTGCCACCCGAGTTCCCTCCTAAGCCTAGCTCAGGATCTTTTTTTTTGGACCCTATTAATCAAGTGGGGCTAGGTCTGATAGTACCACCTAGACCCGCCTTCCAGCTAATAGGAGATAAACTCCTCTGGTCTAGCGTTTAAAGATTTATTCTCCTCCAGGGTCATGATGGCAGACTGACTCTATGCAACTGTCCACTCCTCTGTATCCTTGATCATTACTGCCTTTCCTTTCTTGCACCTAAGCTCATTTTGCGCATCCTCGGCTAGTACTGATAACTGCTCTTGAAATAGAACTTCCAGATCGCTGAGCATGTTATCCACCTAAGCTACCACGGCATCTCCTCTCCTTCCTCTTCATTGGAAGCGAAATCTACATAATATGCGCTGGTAGTTCTCAATACCTCAGGCACTGATTCCGACTGCCCTGGCTGCAACCCCTTCAAGACTGACTGTCGCTCTGATGCTATTACTGTTGAATCAGCTCTCGCTGAATCCCAGATTGCAACTGGATTGGTAGAATGACCCTCAGTTGACTCTGGAGGTGGCAACGCTAGCATAGTTATCCCCTGTGACGTGGATGATGTTGAACCCATTCCAAAGTCCATAACTTCCTCCTCCGAATAGTAATCCTCTACACATACCTTCTCGAGCCCACCAACCAGTTTGTCTGGCCCAGGCTCTGCAAGCATCAAACTCCGATTGGGATCCAGCAATCCCGTACTGACAAAGTTAGTTAAATCTCGTGAAATAACGAGTTTTTGGTACTTACAACGCTTCACGCATTTGTCTTCTGGCTTCCACTTGTATCCCAGTCCTTCAAACTTTCGTCTTCTCTCCACGGCGATTGGTTCTACGATTCCTTGGCCATTGCGCCCGAGCGGTGCTCCCTTCTTATACCCCCATCTTTGACATATATTCTCGACCATCAAAAAGGGGTTGCCAAAAGCGGCCAAATGGCTGGCACGCTCGAGAATCGGAATAAAATTGACCAGTTCAAAAAGGTCGACTCGGTAGAGCACATCAAAAGGTCTGGAGTCAAAATGGACAGTATGGAGCGAGACTAAAGAGACTGCCTCAACCTTCTCCTTTTCAAGATTTTCCACCATCATGACGACAACGTCGTTGTTCCAGCGGAACTTAATCATACAGTGAAGGGTCGAGGGGATAACTTGATGCTTGTGGAGCCAAGGGCACCCAAGCAGAAGATTGAAAGAGGGTTCGAGGTCGACGACATAGAACTCGACCTCAAAACGAGCAGGACCAATGACTAAGGGAATGCTTAGGCAAAGGCTTATTATGATTGCAGAATTAGAAGACTCAATAAAGGATTGACTCAACTGATAAGAGAATGGATCTGAGACATCATGGATGAGGAGAGAAGGATCAAAAGATTCAACCTCATCCAAAGAAAGGAAATAAACACCCGAAGCTCCCGACGCATGCTCAGGCAAAGGCTAGATGACTATGTTGCTAGATGTGGATGTAGATGAATGTGGTGTCTGTGTAGTGGGCCTAGATTCTGCCTCCTGTGTGTTAATTATAATGACCTTCCAGTCAATTAAGTCTTGAATTGCTCCTTAGAGTGTGAAGCAGTTATCCATAGAGTGCCCCGCAGCTTTATGGTAACTGCAATATAGATCCACTTTATACCACCACGAAAGTGGGTTCGGTGGTGGGCAGATTTCTGGAAGCTTCAGTAGCGACGCTACCTTAGGAAATATGACACTCAGTGGCTCAACCAGAGGATTGTAATCTCTCTCAAGACGTGGGAGCTACCTTGATCCCTGGTAGTGCCCTTGCCTTGCCGGTGCGGCCGGTAGACTGGCTCGGCGGTGGTTGTGATTTGTGATGTGCGTGGTACTCTAGGTGCAGGAGAGTAAACAACCTGATTCTGAGCCGACGAGCTCACCACGTTGGCTGGCATAACAGGAGCCCCTACGTATGCCACAACATTCCTAGCAGAATCCTTCTTCCGCCCGTAGCCAGTGCTGGATCCATTGTTACCACTGTTGCTGTTACTAGTTCTGCCGGTAGCTATGGTCTGCTTTGCGAATGCTGCTAACGCTAGGAAGCTTCCACTATTTAGCGAGTTCTCTACATGGGTGCCAGCCATGATCAGGGATGCAACGGTGGTAATAGGCTGGATGCTAAGCAGAGCTCCAATGGTTGGCTGCGCCCCTTAAATTATTATTTCGATAGACTCTTCGTCGGAAGGTCTATCACGCACTTGTGATGCGAGAGCTCAGCAGCACCCAACGTACTCCCCGAACGGCTCATGGGGCTTATGCATGGTGGCGGCCAGGTCCTCACGCTTTGGAACCACGTCGAGGTTAAAAGAGTACTACTCCAGAAAAGCTCGGCTCAGATCATTCCAGGTCCTTATGGTGGACATATCCAGTGATGTGAACCATTTTAGAGTTGGACCTGTAAGACTTTTCTAGAAGAGGCGAATGAGAAGCCTCTCGTCAGCCTGTAGCTGAGTGAGATCGCCATAGTACGCCCGAAGATGTGAAATTGGACAGTCTTTCCCATTATATTTCTCAAATTCCAGGATATGGAAGTTCGGTGGGAGTACCGCCTCTGGGAAATAGCAGAGGTCCTGGAAGGAGAAAGACTGGCGGTCCCCTCCTTGCACCTGACGTAGAGCCTTCTCCAGGTCATTTATCTTGGCGAAAAGTGCATTGGGAGTAGCTACTGATATTGAGTGTGCAGCCGGGGCAGGTCCCGCGTACGCTGTGTCTATAGCACCCATGTGCTCCTCCAAATCTATCATCTCGCCACCTGGTGCCGTGGCGTGAAGACCAGCATACCCGTGCATGTGCGCTCTTCGTGGTGGTGTGCATGCAGAAGCTTGTACCTGATGCAAGGGTATAGAGATGTTATGTTGTGTGGGGCGTGTTGTTGTGTGTGGGAGCAACAACTGCTGAACCAGGACGGTCGGGTTCGTAGGCCGATGTACTCTCGCCACCCCAAAAGGCTAACCACCAGCGGTGGGAGGAATATATTGTGCATGCTGTGGTAGTGATGCTACTGGCAGAGAAACAACGCCCGATGTCGAGACAGCGGGAAGTTGTAGCGATGGCTGCAGTGGTGGTGTGACTGATGTAACGTGAAGTGCCTGAGCAAGCGGAGGAGGATCCTCAGGAACGGGACAGACAGGCGCAATCAGAGTGGGATCCAAAGAGAAGGCCATGTTTTGCAACCTCTGTGCAAGGGCCAGAAGTTGCTGAGATTGTATGGTGGCAAAATCGCCGGTAGCAGTACCAATGGTTGGAAGATCAAGCGGTAGGGATGTGAAAGGGGGTTGGATGCTCAAAGATGCTGCAGGTCGGATTTCTACTGATGAGGCAATCGCAACCAGCTGAGTGTCAAGTGAAAAAAGGGTCAATTGAAGGTCGGGGCATCATCAGATTAGATGCCCTGGTGGTAGTCATAGTAACCGCCTCAGCCATGGGCTCCAGACCAATGAGGGTCTGCCAGTGTCCCAAAACTGGCGGACAAGGAACTCTAGGCACCCAAAAGTGGCTATCATGGAGTGAAGGTGGAATGACTGATGACATAGTAAAAGAAAGAGGAGGGGCAAAACAGGAATCCCCTCCAAGGCAGCTGGTGTAACAGTCTCAGAAGCTCGCTAGGCCATAGCGGACCGCGAACTGGTAAAGATGGGGCTGCGATTACAAGTGAAAGGACGATGCCTACGAGGAGGTACCGTCGGAAGTGACGAATAGCTTAAGGAGAGAGAGTCGATAACAATGCCTCAAGATGGAGGTTACAGAAAGAAACTCCTAGGCTCAAACCTAGGAACTCGCACACAGAACTCTACACCTAGCAAAGGAAAAGAAACTATTGTGTTAGTGAAGAAATGAAGACAAGACAACAAAAGAAGCAAGTTAGCTATGCAATTGTTTGTTAGGGTGGCATGAATGACACACATGCACATGAATGCTACTAACATGCTCTCTCTCACCATGCATGTCCCACATAGATCGAACCATATGGGACGCACTCATGGGTTTGGGTTTCGACTCTGGTCAGAAAAGTAAGGTCCCCATTCTAAATCCTGGCTGAAGCATAGGCAGTAAACGGGTGGTGCGTTGGTGGCCTCGTCTCCTACAGTAGCATGGAGTTGTACCTCTACTAGCACCGACACGACACCAGACAAGGGGGGACAAACTAGCAACACGTCCTACGCTAAAGCTATAGAACAGGCTACTAGAATTGTCCTTCGTAAATTGTGGGTGACCGAGAAGAGAAGATGCATGCCCTATATGATCAATCATGCGATATGCTTTTGTGTCTTTTACTTGCGTTTTATTAAACCATAGGGATTTATGAGCACTTATCTCTAGTTATGTCTTATTACTCATTCATCTGAGTTTGTGTGTTTTATTTTAACCAGATGGGGAGGCAAACATGTCTCTACTCTCCTAATCATGGTAAATTCAAATAAAGGGAAAAAAATACACAAGCATGGCATCTAAACAAGACAGACAAAAGGCATGAACATGGCATGTGCTGGTGTAGTGCTCAAGTAGGTGAATAGAAGCAAGTATCGACAAACAAAGCATGAATTAAGTCATGTGCATGTGCGGTGGCATAGCAACAATGTAAAGAAGGCAAAAAGGCATGTTCAGTCTAATATTTACAAGCTAACAGGACAAGCAAACAAACACAATGTATATAGACCAAAGACAAGTAAGGAAACCAGAATGAAAGCTAGAATCTGGTTATCCCTAGGGGAGTCGCTAGTTCCTGTGACCATGCCGGTGGAACCCTGCACGACTCTCCCCTACCGGGTGCGTGGAAACATACGAGGAAACCCGATATGGTCACGGCGAAGATGGTGAATCCGGACAAGAGGACTAGACTCGGAAACACCAAGGAAGGATAAGAAAGGATAAGGAAAGGAGTCGCTACCTAGTCTTTTAATGGAAAGATGGGAAAACCGAACACACAAGAAAACCAAGAAGCAAACAAGATGCAGAAAACATGTGTGCTCTGTGCCTAATGGATAAGAGAATGCGGGCCAGAGAAAGGGTAAGGATTCTGGTTACGCATGGGGAAGGGGTTAGGCACCCCCATGCCCCCAAGAAAACTCGGTCTTTCTAGATTTCCTATTTGCCAATGGTCTAATAGGTGTGTGCGTGCTTATTCTGAATGCTCATGCAAATGATGACAGAAAACATGCCAAATCAAAGAGGAAAATGAAATAAAGGGAAAAAGTTAATCCGAGGGTCAAATGTAGCCATTGAGAATGCCGCTTTACTGTACGCCCTTGGGCGATGAGGAAAACCATGAAAATCGAGAAATTCTAAGAAGGCGTCTCGAGAATCAGTAGGAATTGGGATAAATCTGAGAAAATCAAAAAGGGGAAAATAATCCTTATTCCGGGACAATGTTGGCTTTGATAAGCCTTTTACTGTACGCCCTCGGGCGATGGAAAGCCAAATCAAGTCAAATGACACGAAAAACTGAAAGAATCAGTGAAACGACGAGAAAACCAAGCTCGCAACGAGTCAGAAATGCGTACGCAATGTAAGGAAGAAAATGCAAGAAAACTTGCACAAACAAAGTGCAACAAAATGTGCAAAATGCATGTATGAGTTTGATAATGAAAATTCCAGGGGCTTTTGTGCAAAAAACCCTAATTCTAAATAAAAACTGAAATTTTGAAGCCCAAATCATCAAAACTACATAGGAAAACACATTCTATGCAATTATGAAGAAATCTAGGGTCACATGTACAAATATGTGTATTTATGGTCAAATTGATGTTTCCTATGGGTTAAAATGCAATTCTACCACTGAAACATGCATTCAACGCAATTCAGTGGAAATTCAGGGCAAAATATGCAAGAAAAAGGATCCTTGAAGGTTTCAGGGGCAAAATAGTAAATTTACCCTAGAAAACAGGCATTCAATGTGAAATCTGTAAAGTGTTGGGCTAAAATGCAATTTAACCAAAGAGATATGCATTCAGAAAGGTTTCAAAAAAGTTCAGGGTCCTAAATGCAAAGACATTGGATTAATATGCATAAAAAGATACTCTAGGGGTTTTTGTTAAACTTTTAAACCTAGAAAACATTATTTTGAATGTTTAGGGAGTATAATGCAATATTTTCAATTAAAACATTATTCAAACGATTTAAGAAAAATGATTAAGGACCTAATTGTAAGAAAAGGATCTATTTGAAATAAATAAAAGGACCTAAGTGTAACAGATCAGAACTTTCATAAGTTTATTAAAATAAAAAATGTTTTTTAATTTTTTAAAAGAAAATGACAACGACGGCCGTCGACGACGGAGCTCCGCCGTCGACGACCACCGGAGAGGCAATCAAAGGCTTTCCCGTGGTCTGATCTCATCAGACCCCGTGGGAAGCAAGAAGAAGAAGAGGGGAGAAGATCCAACGACCTGGATCAAGGTTTCGACAGTGGGAGTGGGCCTCCCACCTACCTCGCCGTCGAGGCACTTCGGCGACGGCGTCGGGGAAGAAGGGAGACTACTGGAGCTACGGCGCGGCGATCCGGAGGTCACAGAGACTTCGAGGCATCGAGAGGAACCTTCTTCTTCTTCCAGAAGCAAGTATGGTGGATGATGACACGGAGGGGAGCTTCGCCAGCCGTCGACTTCTTTTCCTCCGGCGAGCGAGGTCGCGAGCGTGTTCCAGAGGTCGTGGCGTGGATCTGAAGGCTCTGGAGTACTAGGGGCATGCCATGGAAGCTTTCTGGAGGCTCGGAGCGACGCGGAGTGGCTGGAGGCGTGCGTTCCTGTTCTAGCTCCGATCATCTTCTCCAGCGACGGTGGAACATCGTGATTCCGGCGATCCTCTGGTGGAGACCTCTGCAGCGATCGGAATGGGAATTGGAGGGCCGAGAAAGCAAGAGGAAGGCTAGGAGAGGTAGACCTAGGGTTCTACGACCAGGGATAAGCCCTAAACCAGCACCCCCACCTATATCGTTGGAAAACGGCGACGGCGAGGTCCGGGGAGCGATTCCGACTAGAGGAGGGCTCTGGCTTGATTGGAAACGATCCAAAAAGACTAAGGAAGCTCTAGGAAACTGAATTCGAAGCTAAATGAGGTTGGAAGAGGGCGTACCTGGCCTAACAACGGGCGTCTCCTCCGCAGCTCGCCAGAAGTGGTATGAATTCTCCACTTCTCACCTCTGCGAGCCCCTCTCTCTTTCTGGAATTCTCCCTCGCTCTGGAATTCTCTGTTTTTCTCCCCCCAAAAAAAATAGACCTTCTCGCCTCTACCTCTGCTGCTCCTTTTCTAGGTGAAGCTCCGACGACTGTAACAACCTGTAACAAACTCAACAAAATCCTAACAACTAACCAACTTCGTAACAAACTAAGAAGCCTCCTAACAGACTAACCACTTGTAACAACCTTGTTGTCCCCCGCGCACCCCGCTGCCTGCCCAAGCACCAACAGTGATCGACGATTGTGATGATAGAACCAGCCAGGTGTATATGTCCAGTGCAGCTGTATGGTGAGCCTAAGAGGTGTGCTTGTCTGGTGCGCCAGATATGTGCGCTAGTGAAGTGCACCTGTTGGTGCGCCAGTGAAGTGCGCCTGTTGGTGCGCCAATGAAGTGCGCCTGTTGGTGCGCCAGAGATGTGCGCCTGCATGGCCCTGGATCACGGCTCAGACCATTTATTGTTGGGTTTGGCATTCTCTATCTCTGGAACTAAACCAGGGTTTGAGTTCATTTGTGATTAAAATCCCAGGTAGCACAATTCCAACCTATAGACCTGCAAAATTGCGGTGTTTACAATAAGCATCCAATCAAACTGATACTAGTGTTTCAATGACCCAACTATAGTAATCAAATACAATGCAGTGATTATACTGTTCAACAAAAAATACGACACTGATATCAAGACTCTGCATTATCCCTAGACCTCTTAGAGCCTCTAACTTTGGCAAACAATGTATGGCTTGGAGGTGCTCCATAGATCGGCCAGGTTTCTTCAATTTCGGCTTCATAATCAGCTAAATAACCCTTCCCTTTTATGACTATGAGGCTGTCCGATAGAATGGAGCCATTTAACAGGCGTGATAGCTCCTTAGTCACGGCATAATTGCTCAAAGGGTACTCCTGAAAGCGAGCTGTCATTATCCCTTGAACGAAGGAATCTTGTTGGTATCCGAATTGCCACATCACCCGAATTGGATGATACTCAACACCACCGGTCAGACCTGGTAGGATGACAAGCTGCATATCAGCAGTATTGAAGAAAGCCTTGAAATTGTGAGTTGCTGAAGGAATGATGCTTCAGGTCACCTTGTCTTCTGTCAAGCTCTCCAGCCGATCATACTCCTTGTGAAATGATGTGAGGGTGCGAGCATGACTGCATTGACAATAAGATTGGAAGGCTGACCGTTGAGGGCGTAATATCTCCACACCCAGATGAGCAGCCAACCACACTTGTACAAAAGCTCCGTAACCATATAAATATCGACAACGGTGTAATGACCTATCTAGGGCCCGATAAGTCTTTGCCAGGATAACTAGAGCCAAGTCCATTTGACGGGTTACCACTACCAAAGCGATCTCTACAACCTCGATGTTCACAATGGTCCAACCATGGTTGAAAAGTAGCTCGCCTAAGAAGCAGACCACAAAACCTCTCAGCCATAGCTCATCACCCAGGGAGGTGTGTATCTCGACTACCTTGTCAAAGTATGCCAATTGTAACATTGGAGTTGGCCCATTAGTATTGATGAGTTGATGACTACAATCGTCGGTTGATAGGCTAGTCAGTTCACAAAATACTAAGGAGTATCCATCTCGTCGCATAAACACAGTAGGCCCCATAAGCTTATGCAGGCAACAAATCTAGCGGACTTCCTCCAAAGTGGGAGTCAATTCGATTCTTCCGAAGCGGAACACATGGGTAGTGGGCTTCCAGAAACGAGCAGCTGCACACAAAAGATATCGAGAAACCTCCACATTCGCAATGTCCAAGAACTTTGAGGGGATACCCCAAGTTCGCAGCTTGTCACGATCACTGTCTATCAATTTCCCTATCCACATTCGGAGAACAACTGAGCAACGTGCTGGCACAACCATCATGGGGAAGCCCATACTCGATCAAGGAAGCCTCGACTTTTCCTTGACTCAGGCCACATCGAAACTAGAAACAAAACTCTTGCGGAACATCATCAAAATATTTGCTTTCAATTAGACAAAGGGCTTTGCTCCATACAATCTGATGCAGATAGAAAGTATTGTATAAATGCTTTGAAAATAAGGATGAGTAATCCAAGGTTGTGGAAACCATTCAATGACCATCAGTACATAGCAATCCAAACTACAGGCTATTAAGCGGCTTAACTCGGGCGCCAAGCCTCAAGAAGAGATCCATGCCGCCAACCAGACCAGGTCAAGTGTCAAATCAGAGAAAAGAGACCATCAAACCGCGGTGGCCGGGATTGTTTGGTGACAAGGCTGTCATTGAGTATTAAAGGGATCAACCATTCCACTTAACCCCAAGAGGACTACAGTATAGTTCGATGATACTGTTTACACAGCTGGAATGATTACTCTGAAGCTTTGTACAAGACATGGAAAGGATCTTGCTAATTTTGCCAGAACAAGATAGAGGTCGGAAGTTGTGGTTATAACCCCCCAATACTCCGCCATGAATCTGTTAGAAATATTCTTTTGTTTTGATGATTATAACTGGACTAATGGAGTTTTTGTATATTTTCATGGAATTAGAAATTATATGTTGTAAATGGAAAAGGATTAAAGAATGTAATTAAGTCATGTAATGTTTAAAAGTCAAATTATTTATAAAGATTCATGAAGTATCAAAATCGGCATACCGGAGGCAAATCGGCATACCGATCCAAGAGAAAACGGCATACTTCACGGCGTTCCAAATTCAAAGAAGAAGAAATCAGAATCGGCATACCGAAGGAAAATCGGCAAACCGATCCAAGAGAAAACGGCATACTTCACGGCATTCCGAATTCAAAGAAGAAGAAACCAGAATCGGCATACCGAAGGAAAATCGGCATACCGATCCAAGAGAAAACGGCACTTACATCGGAATTTTGGGAAAAACTGAGGAGATAAAGATGAAGACAGAAACGGCATACTGGCATGAAACAGCATACCGTTTCATGAGAAATCGGTATCCGAAAGAATTTCGGCATACCGAATTGCCCGACAAGTGCAGATTGAAGATCATTTTGACATTCCGGAGGTCAAAATGGCATACTGAAAGACTAGCCGTTTGTGACCATTTTTCTAGTTGTTAGACACCCAACAAGATACATGTAATTCTACATTCTTTCTATTCTATATTCTCCTCACAAGCGATATTGTAAAGCTACTGTTGCAAACAAGCTCTGTGAGAGGGAAGTCTTAAAGTTGTAAAGCATCAGGCAAAGGCTCTAGCTTCTCGGGGATAGAGAAGTAGTGGGAGCAAAGGGAGAGTTGGTAGGACAACCAACACAAGTAAGTTCTTTATTATTTTAAGAATAAGGGAAAAATCTCAAGTAGATCTTAAGGAGTGGACTAGGCTAGGGTTGTCGAACTATAAATCACACGAGTTTTCAGTTTCTCTCATCTCCTTCTTGAGCTTTTATCTTGCGTGCCATCAAGTGTGTGTGATAAGTAGTAGTTAGTAATTCACTTTGCTTATATTCTCTTTTGATATTTAAAATTGCATAAAGTAAGATTAAAAGTAAGATTCTCTATTCACCCCTCTCTAGAGAAGCCTTTCGATCCAACAAGTGGTATCAGAGCCAAGTTTTCTAGAATTAGATTAATAATCTACTAGAACACATGACTGCTTTAACATTTAATAATAATATTATAGAGGGACAGAGCATTAACAGACCACCATTCTTTGATGGAATTAATTACAGTTATTGGAAATGTAGAATGATTATATATTTGAAATCCATAAACTTCGAATTATGGGATGTTGTAATTAATGGTTTTAATTTGAGCTCCACATCTTTTAAGGAGTGAAGCAGTGAAGAAAAATACCTTGCACAACTTGATGCTAAAGGACTAAACATCCTATTTTGTATTGTTAGTAAAAAACAATTTAATAGGATTTCAAATTGTAAAAACTCACGTGAAGCTTGGCATACTTTAGAAGTCACCCATGAAGGAACCAACCAAGTTAAGGAGACGAAAATAAATATGTTAGTTCACAAATTTGAACTTTTTAAAATGAAAGATAATGAACCAATAAATGAGATATTCACAAGATTTAATGAAATTACAAACAACCTTCAATCCCTTGATAAACATTATCCTCAAAATGAATTAGTAAGAAAAATTCTTAGATCTCTCACTCCCGAATGGGAAAAGAAGACCACAGCTATAGAAGAAGCCAAGGATCTATCTACCTATTCCTTAGAAAACCTAATAGGTAACCTAACATCGTATGAAGTTCAGTTAAAAGAAAAAGAAAAGGACAAACTAGAAATTGAGAACTCTAAAAAGAAAAATATTGCTCTAAAGGTTACATCTGATTCAGAAGAATCTGAAGAGGAAGATGATGAAATAGCCTTCTTAACTAGAAAATTCAAAAAATTCATAAAGAGAGTAAAATTTCAGAAGAGACTAAGTAAACACCAAGATAAAAGTAAAGATGATCCTCTACTATGTTTTAAATGTAATAAACCAGGACATATCAAACGAGACTGTCCATTTCTTAAAATGAAAATTAACAAAAGAAATGAAAAACACTTCAAGAAGAAAGCACTCCAAGCCACTTGGGATGAAAATGACTCATCTTCAGATGAGGACTCCGCTTCTGAAAATGAGAAAGCCAATATGTGCTTCATGGCACAGGCCAGCTCCTCAGTTGACTTGGAAAACATTATTATGGAAGAACTTTTAGAAGCATTTAATGAATTATATGAAAAATATAGGAACCTAAAAACCATACACAAACACCAAAACCATAACATAGAAAATCTCA
>JAMKQA010024577.1:0-12377 GCA_024699735.1 Posidonia australis
GGACCCAAATGGGCTCAACTAAGGCTTAATGGGCCTAAGTGGGCCTTCATGGGCCCAATTGGGTTTCCATGAATTAAATGGCCTAATGAGGGTTTGTGGGCCCAAATGGGCTCAACCAAGGTTCAAGCTCAGCCACCAGATCCTCCTCCTGCAAAATTGGAAATTTGGGGTGTCTACAGCATGTCAGCTGCCTTATGAGTCGTGTAAGCATTTGGCTAGGGCACATTTTAGTCAAGTATATTTGCATTTAGTTTGCAAGGCATTTTGTTCGCATTTCGACCAGGGGCATGTCAGCTGCCTTATGAGTCGTGGTTTGGGCAAATAAGCATTCGGCTAGGGGCATGATAGTCACTTCTTTAAAATGGAGGGATTTGAAATCAAGGGCATGCCAATTAATTGATCTTAAAAGCAGATGTGGACTTACATGAACCAGTATAAGCAATGCAAAGTGACATCAGTGCCAACAATTTTATTATGGCCTATCATGAATACAAATATCGCTAATCAGCTCGGGGCCTCTTTGAGCTACTAGCCCCCGTGAAATTAGTGCCACTAGGCGGAATCTCACTTAGGGGCCATGTCTCCCTTATCTCAGCCTCATATTCCGTTGTACAGCCAGAGCCTTTAATAATGGCAAGACCGGAAGACTTGATACCAGCACTCATTTGTCAGGCCAACTCAGAAGTAGATGCATTTGAGCCAACATCATACTTTTTAAATCGGTCAGGGCAGGGGCTTCGCTCAATAGAGTCTTGGCAGAAGCCGAACTGGCGAAGGACCCGGACGGGGTGATACTCCACGCCTCTAGAGAATCCAGGGAGAACCACGAGTCGCATGTCCGTGGCATTGAAGAAGGCACTAAAGGTCCAGGACGTCGAGGATATAATGCACCATGTCACAGAATCCACATCAAGATTCCGCAGTTTGTCGCACAGCTCTTGTACCCCTGGGAGTGTCCTTGAATGATGAGTGCAGCTATAGGCTTCAAAAGCAGAAGGTCAAGGGCGCAGAATTTTCATTCCCATGTGGGCAGCAAACCAAACCTGGCAAAAATGGGATCATGGTTATTGAGAATACAGCAGAATAATTAAACGTCAATGATTTGCTTGCCTGCACTAGGGCGCCACACCCATAGAAATGGCGGGAGCGCTTCAACGCTCGATCCAAACCAACATAGGTTTCGGCAAGAAGGATGGGGGCCAAGTCGATTTGTCGAACAACTACTGCCCAGGCTATTTCTGCCATCTCGATAGCCACAGTTGTCCGGCCATGACTAAAGATCAGCTCCCCAAGGAAACGCAGCACAAAGCAATAAAGCCACAGGGTACCCATGGAAGAGCGGGCACCAATGATTGCATCAAAATAATCCAGGCGCACCATGGGTGTAGGTCCATCTTGACAGATGAGTTTCTCCTCACAGACATCTTTGGCAATACATGTGAGTCGGCTCACGACATGTACATAGTTGTCATGGCAGGTAAACACTAGCGGGGACATGAACGGTGACAGGCCACAGATTTGTCTGACTTCCTCCAGAGTTAAAGTCATCTCCACTTGCCCAAAGCGGAAAACATGCAGGGCTGGCTTCCAAAATCGGGCCACAACACACAGCAAATGCCAATTAACCTCCACCTTGGCTATACTTAGGAGGGAGGAGGAAATACCCCAGATCCGGAGTTGCTTCTGATCATCGGCTGTTAAAGCGTCGATCCAGCAAAGTAAAGCGTCAGAGCAGTGCTTAGGGGTCACCATGGTAGGATAACTCTGCAGGCACAGATTTGAACCAAATATGACAGTAAAAAGACAGAACTTGATATAAACATGGGACAAGCATAGCAATCTAGCAGGATGTGATACAAGAAGCATTTGCAAAATCAAGAAGCATGTTCCAAAGTTTTTGCCATGAAAGTGATATAATGTAAAGCAAATCTGCAGGAAAACAACAGGAAAGCAACAGAAAATACATGTATGCAGTAGCCCTTACCATGGTAATACAGAATCTGTGCCCAGAAAGATCAGAAAGTAGCAAAAAGTGGAAAAGTAAGGTCTACCACCGTGCTTTTCAGAAAAGACAGTGTTATTTCTCATAGGGTGCGAGCTTATATAGAAGAGCAGGAAGGGTTTTCAGAAAAAAGGAAAACAAAACTCGCCATTTTTGGAGGCGCACCTATCATACGCACCTATGAAGCGCACTTGTCAGAGGCACCTATGCGGCGCACCTAGGTGGCGCCTGGAATAACTGCAAAATTTCAGCAGTACCTCCTCTAAATATGGACATCGCCAAAATTGACGCCGTTTGTTTAACCCTGCACAGAATATTTTGCATATAGCCTGCACATACAAAACCCCGTGGGGGCACATCGCAGAATCAGAAATTTCTTATAAATTTTCAGAAGAGGTTACAATGTGCCAGTGTTATTACAGAATTTCCAAAAATTATAAGTAAAAGCTACTCGTCGTCTGAATCTTCCTCGTCAGATGCTGCCTTTTCGAAGTATTCGGACAAGAGTCTGTTGCCTCTTCGAGTGATTCGGCGTGACCACTGAGCAGCTGCGGCAGCCTGAGAGTGAGGAGCAGAGTCGCGAACCGACTGGGTAACCTCGGTGTCTGAACGATCCTCCTCAGACGGCTCCATGGTAAAATCCTCACTACTGGCTACATTCACTCCCTGGGCAGGAACGTCTTGCTGCAAAATCAAACTTATGTTAGCAATAAGAATTTTTAAAGTGGCAGCAGGGCAGAAGAGAGAAGCATAGCCGGATGATGTTGCGCCAACGTAGTTCCTGCAAAATAACAGATATGTCAGATACAGTCAAGATGGCGGGTTGCAAAGTAAGAATTTTACCTTCTTTCGGCGAATATCAGCATAAAAGGTGCCAAATTGCTCCTCGAAACCCTGTGAATTATAGCGAATGTCAGACTCTCATAGTTCACGCGATAGCAATGAAAACAGAAGTGGAAATCCTGTACCTGGGCCCAGCTAGATGCATACCACATCCCACGCTGGCTGTCCTGCACTGCCTCCTCGAAGAGATAGGGCTTCCCCACAAACCTATACCAAGCAAGATAGTCTGTATAGTTGACTTCTTGAAGGACGTGCTTGCCCTGGAAAGCTATGGCAGCTGCATGCCGGCTTCTAGCAACCGAACGAGTTGTAGCCGGGAGATCCATGTCAGCAGGAGGAGGGGCAGGAATGCAAAATACATCCGAGAACTGATGCCGCACACGCCCTGGAAGGTAGTAGGCCGACTTCTTCATACAATAGAATTTCACCTGTTTGTCCGTAAGAACACGACCAGAGTTCAAGGGAGCCCAGTCGAAGCCATCATACTGAGTAAATGGGCGTAGGTGAACCTGTTATAAAAGCAGGGAACTGTAAGCAAACAAAGTAAAATAGGCATGCAAAGTTAAAGTCTAATGACAAAAGAGACTTACATCCTCGAGTTCTACCAGGTCCAGCAGATACCGGTAGGACTCATAGCTAAACACCCCAGCAGTAGCCCGGTGGTCAAGCTCGACCCACTGGCGGGGAGGGGGTAGGAGCTCGTCCCGCAGACGACCAAAGCTATGCCCTCTGGTGATGTGCTCCATGACCCAATACTGCAAATGCAAGCACAAGTCAGTTATCAAATATTAGGCATAATGGAAATTTGTTTTGCAAAGTAATGGAAGTAAATACTTACAGTCAACAGAGGGTATAACCCCACATAAGAACGGCGCCCAAGCTTGACCACATTGTCAAGCCCACAGATCAGCCAGGTATAACTAGCACTGGCCCAATCATAATGATCCAGATGCTTTAGGTTGGTCAGATACGCAATCCAATTAGCATGGATACAGTAGGCCGACGAATCGCAAAAGATCATGGCTAGTAGCTCCAGCAGAAACTGCCTTAGTACAAAATCTGCTTCCTCACTATCAGGCTCAGGGTTAGGCCAGAATTTGTCCCATTCTCTTAACCACCCCACGGTGATCATATGTTTCCCCCTAGGTGGCTTAGGAGGGACACGGCCTAGATGTGCAGGCGCAAGGTGGAAGCCGTGAGTGGTCTCACCTATAATCGGCTCGCCACCGAAAGGGAGGCCCGTCAGCAGGGCCCACTAATGGCAGAACAGTCAGCTCACTGAATGGCAAATGGAAGGTGTGAGTCTCAAACTTCCATCTTTCCACCAGGGCTTTGAAGAAGTTGTAATGGCCATGAATGATGGGTATACGCAGCAAACCTCCGAATGGGGAGCGGTGTAGGAGGAAGTCCTGCAGAAAATCCGGTAAACGATGGAAGTGATCAAGCATCGGGCCCCAATGGCATCGCATGATCCGGTTTGCATCCCCCTCCTGAAATGTCAAAAATAAAAGCCAAGTCAAAAGTAGATAGCAATTAAAGTACATCAAAGCGAGAAAATTACCCCAAATTCGGGACTCTCGCAGATATGACGGTCACTCAGCAACCGCCCCTCAAAATTTCCAGACTCCTGAGAATGCATCTGTCAGAAAACACCGGATTTAAATACTTATTTGCTATTCAGTTTTTGGTTTACCTCAATGGGAACAACAAGAGTCGAGCTGCTAGAGGCCCGTGACCTCGAAGAACTGCCTCGTCGTCTAGAACGAGAACTAGAAGGCGTGTCTCGCGAGGATTGTGGGGTCCCTTCCTTGGGAACTGGGTCATCCTGCGGAAAAGGAAAAGCCGAACCAAGAATTAAATAGCAGCAGTCGGTGCGACAAGTGCAGAATATGTAAGCAGAATAGAGCCCAAGACGAAGTTAGACATAGCATTGCAAAGGGTATAGCACTAAAAGCATTACGGCATATAGTGGCAGAAATATAAGTATAAACAGGCATACAGCTACAGTTCAGTGTTATATGGAAATGTGCAAATCATGTGGCAGTATCTTCTTGTTTAAAAGGTACAGAAATAAAACACTCTGGATAAGCTATCAAGCATGATTCAGCAGTTAATTCAAAAAGGATAATCTGATTCAAGGCAGTTTGCATCGAAAATCAGAAACAGCAGCATGGCATTTTATCAAAACGTGGCGGTATAGCAACAGCAAGAATTTCCCCAAACCTTGAACTTTCTTCACAGCCTCTCCAATCCATTTACCCACCTACCCACCAAAATCTACAGCCACCATCATCTTCTCCACGACCATTCATCACCACCGCCTCAGCCCATCGTCTCCACCACCTCACGGCTGACCCTAACTGCAACCCGCAGCCCACCGGTGGGCCACCTAGCCGTCGGGCGACCCTCGCTACCTCGCCACCTACCCGCAGCCAACACGCCACTAAGGCCAGCTCCACCGGTGACCAAACCACAAGCTGTCACTTAAGAACCCATCACCCCAACGGCCAAACCCCGTTGAAACCGTCAGAACCCATCCGTCCAGCCACCACCCAAAGCGAAACGAAAGAGGAAATGAAGAGAAGAGAGGAAGAGAGGTTACCTCCGCCGACGATCCTCGGTCCAGCCAATCCTGGAGAGTCTGGTCCATGCCGCCGTCGACCATATCGCCGCCGCAACCACTAGTCGCACCTCGTCGCACCCCGCCGCACCACGTCGACGCGCCTCACGCGCGCACCAACAGTAAGCACCCCATCGGTGACCTCTTGCGCGCTGCTGCCATGGAGGGGGGAAGATGAAGAAGAAAAAAGAAGGAAAAGAAGGAGAAGTGGGTTCCGCTGTTGTGGAAGAAAGAATGACGAGGAAGAAGAAGAGGCACGTGTGTTGGAGAAGATTAAATGTGAAAATGAATGAGTAAGTATGTTGCTTTTGAAAGAGGAAGAAAGATAAAGCAATGAAGAAGAGCTATGCAGCATAAACTCAAATGCAATCCCAAGTAGCAGAGAGAAATGAAATATTTCTTGGCAGTTATTCAGTGGGACCCACACGTGAAATAAGTCAGGGTTCAAAATGCAAAGTGGCCATGACAATTGCGTTTCAGCCCCTAGTACCTCACAGCTTATGCACCAAGTGCAGAATATGCAGTGTTAAGCACGTGGCCCACAAAATGCACCGTATGGGGTAATTTTCAGAAAACCCCTTATGTTTTGTAATTTTGCAAATCAGTCCACAAGGGGCGTGGGAAGTTTAATTTAAAACAGACATTTGTTGATATGCAAAAGAATCTCAAATGTCAGAGCACGGTGGCAATACAGCAATCAGAAGGTAGTTGTGGTTGGGCAGTTTACAGTAAAGCCCCAAAGCTGTGGATATTTGCACATAAGTCCTCACCTTTTGCAAGCAATATTGAAAATTACAACAAACAAGAGATTTGAACATGCATCTCGACAGGAGTGCCAGTCTCCGCACCGTAACCTCGGCAATCAGCATATTGCAGTTCCTTCCAGGGGAATAATCTTGGGGTCATCGCTTTGTTTTCCGAGATCTCCTCCTGAGCAAATGAGACCCTTCTATCCCCTTTGGATTTCCGTGGGTGCGGAATCCAGCTTGCTTGACTTTGACTGGACGGTCAATGTCGTTTGCCCCTTTGGATTTCCACAGGCGCGGAATCCAGCTTGCTTGACTTTGACCGGGCGGTCAATGTCGTTTGCCCTTTGGATTTCTACGGGCGCGGAATCCAGCTTGCTTGACTTTGACCGAGCGGTCAATGTCCTTTGCCCCTTTAGATTTCCGCGGGCAAGGAATCCAGCTTGCTTGACTTTGACCGGGCGGTCAATGTCGTTTGCCCCTTGGATTTCTGTAGGCGCGGAATCCAGCTTGTTTGACTTTGACCAGGCGGTCAATGTCGTTTGCCCCTTGGATTTCCGCGGGCGCGGAATCTAGCTTGCTTGACTATGACCGGGCGGTCAATGTCGTTTGCCCCTTTGAACTTCTGTGGGCGCGGAATCCAGCTTGCTGTTCTTGACTGGGCGGTCAAGGTCCTTTGCCCCTTTAGATTTCCACGGGCACGGAATCCAGCTTGCTGATCTTGACCGGGCGGTCAAGGTCCTTTGCCCCTTTGGATTTTCGCGGGCGCGAAATCCAACTCCTTGACTTTGACTGGGCGGTTAATGTCTTTGGTTTCTCGGATTTCCTGGGGAGAAATATCATCTTGTATTTTAACTTATGGCTTGAGATACTACATATAGTAAATTGTTTTTTACAAAATATTATCTTGTATTTTAACTTATGGCTTGAGATACTACATATAGTAAATTGGTTTTCACACCTTATTGGGGTGTTAATTGACTTACGTAGACGTCAAATCGAAAGATCTATGTATTTAATAAACAAGACTTCTAAAATTACTAATCTATATTGATTAGTATATGCTAGTGATCAAAATTGTGTTGAGCACATTAGAATGGATAGATTTACATTCAAGAAGTTTTGTAGCATGCTTCAATCCATTTTTTATTTACTATGAGACTACTATTTTTTTGGTGGTATTATGTTATGAACAAACATGAATTTATCCTTTTTATTCTACTTGTTTGAAAAAAGACTCTTTAAAAAAACCTTTTTTAGGTTGGAAGGATAGTTTTGTTAATATATATATGTTAATATATAGATTTTGTATTTTCATTCTGATTCTATTTCTATGTACTAAACAATGGAAAGGAATTGTTTGTCAATTTTACTTTGCATTTTTATTAGATATCAAACACAAGAATGGAACAAAACTAGTCCATTCCATTCTAGAGTTAATTTCATTCCAGCCTATTTTCATTTCAGTCTAACAAATCCGGCATTAGTATTTGATTTACATCACTACTGTTCCATAAATCAACTTTGTTAAGCAGTCTTACTTGGTAACGTAATTCAATTAGATATTCTTCAATAAATGTTTGAAGAATTTTTTCATACACTTTATGTTTGAACATATCATATTTTAAATTCTGATCCACAAACAAAAATGATTTACGATTATTGTAGTAAGAATGTATATCTTCTTCACTCCACTCATGGTGTCTAACATAGTAACATGTCAAAGGCATTTTAAAATTATCCATATTGATAACTCTACAAAAAAAGATATCATGTCACGTTATATACAGATCATAGGTAAAAGATATAAAATATATCACACAGTTAAAGAATGAAATCTCAATATATATTTAAACATGAATATCTTTATAGTTGAATAATCATGTTTTATTACTTCTTAAAATATGTTTTTTAGACTACAAATCATGTCTCATTTCTCTTGAATCATGTCTCATATCTCAAGAATAATTTCTCATAGATTTTAAGAATTATGTCTCATTATTTTTTAAAACATTTCCCATTTGAACTTAATTATGTCTCAATAAGAAATGTTTTAAGAAATAATGAGACATGATTCTAAAATTTATGAGAAATAATTCTTGAGATGAGAGGCATGATTTGTGATTTACGAGACATGTTTTAAGATGTAATGAATATGATTCTTCAATTATAAAGATATTATATTTTAATATGTATTGAGATTTTATTCTGCAACTGTATAATATATTTATTTCTTTTTACCTCTAATTTATATATAATGTGACATGATATTTTTTGTTAGAATTATTACTACTAAAATTTCTGAATTTAACGAGAAAACAAGCACATATGCTAGTAGACATTACAAGAATATGTTATCGTGATGTCCTCGTGATCCATTCTCGAAATTTTGACGTAGGCTGGCCTTTTCCTCTGTCCTTTTCCCACTCCTCCACAAATTCCCACGACCTTTTCCTTGAATCAAACCCTTCCTCTCTTCTTGGCTTGCACCTTCCACCTTCCTTTCCTCTTCCTACAAATCCATCTTGATTTCCCTAGATCCCCATCCTCCTCCTCCCCTCTCTCCCTTAAGATCGAGTCATATTGGAAGTTTTCCAAAACGTTGCGTCTCGCGTACTTCTACCATTCACTTGACACACTCTTCATCGTCTATCAGGTTTGCTACCATTTCACTCCAGTTTTGTTTCTTCTCTTCTGTTTTTTTTTCTAGTTTTCTAACGGATCTTGCCCTTCCCCATTGCTCTTTTTGCATTTCGACAATGTTGCCTTTGGATTTCCCCCTGTGAGATCTATGGCCGGGCGACGCCTCCCTTCGGGTCGTCGAGATCCATACCATCTCCGCTCGCGTAAACACGCTTTGGGGAACGTGCTGGGTGCGAGCGTCGCGGATGGGGCGGCGCCACTTCAAATGGTAACTTCTGTCCCTCCTTCTCCTTCGATTTGCTCTTCTCGGGGCAATCGGAAGAGGAAGGCTTCTGCTTCTCTTACAGACTTAGATGAGGGGATTTCTCTAGTTGTTCTCCCTGACTCCTCTCGGAGAAGACCTCCCTTATAGGAGCCCAGATCTCCCAGATCTGGCATCCTGGCGGTCTTCTTTGGCTCTACCCCTTGCCTGAGCCTTTCTGTTAATAATGATGCATATATTTTTGTGGATTGTTGCTTTATTTCCAGACCTTTACCCCATTGGTGTTTAAAGTCGATGGTTTCATGTTTTTTGGGCGATGCCGTCATTGAAGTATTTGGTTCAGAGATTGCAAGAGTTTTAGCTTCCTCCCATTGTGGTTTCTCTGGTTACTTCGATGTTATCGGCTTGCCTTTGGTTTTCAGATCGGTTTTGGGGTCCTTTCCTCGAAATATTGGTAGATCTGTTTCTTTCCCTTTGCATTATGTCTGTGTGGATCCCATATTTCTTGTCGATCCTCCGGCGATCCCTCTCCGGCCGGTGGGCCGGCGGAGAGTGGCTTCTGCAACTTGTAGTAGCGTGGCTGAGACGCCTGGTCTCGCTGACCCCTCGTATTCTGTGTGGGGGTATTCTCGGTTTTTCCCTCCTGTCATTCACAAGCACTATAATATTTGTAGGGGTAATGATGGGGGGTTAGTGGCAAATTTTTTGAGCGATAATTTAAAAATTCTTCCTTCTTCTCTCTCCGCTGATTTGGTGGGGCCCCAGAGATTATGTCAGGCAGACGAGGCGCTGGTTTCGTCTGACCCCTGCTCTCCTCACTCCGCTGATTTGGTGGGGCTCTGTTCTTCTCACGCTTTAATTAACGACGGGGTCTCTCTGTCTGGGGATGGTACTCTCCCCCATTACCCTACAATCCCTGACATGGCGCCGAATTTTCTGACCACTATCTCTGCAGCAGAGATTTCGCCTGTCAAATGTAATTATTTTTCTGATCTTGGGTGCGAGGGATCACGATTTGCCGCTTTGAATTCTTCCCCTTCTTCCGCTGAGGAAACCCTAGACTGTGGTTCCCCGGGGTGGACTCTGGTGGCAAAGAGAAAGCACTTCTCGTCCCCCTGGTACGTTTCTGTAGAGAAAATAATCGCTGCTTTTTGTGTGGTCTACGTGGCCATATAAAGAGTAACTGTAAGTTCTCAGGGGCTTGTTATAGATGTAAAGCTTCTTCTCATTCGGTAGCTATTTGTGATTTTTTCCAGGAATCTACAGATAAATATTCTATGGCTGGGTTGTCTCCCCAAAACCCGATTGTCATTTTCCCTAATGACGCTTCCAGTGACCTCACAATCCATTATTCCTGCTGTGCCATAGTCACGGACCACTCCTCCCGTCTTACTCTAGAGATGCTTTCCCAACACATACTCACTAGCTGGCCCCTTCACATCAAAATTGAAATCTCTGATTTCTCCCATGGGAAATTTCTTTTGAAATTCCCTTCCATTAAAGAAAAAAAATGACATCCTGAGTCATTTTGGGTCCTCCCTTAATTCATTATCTGCGTCCTTTGTTCACTGGACGCCCAGCTCAAATGCTGTGCTATCCCTCAAGGAGGAAGGGACTTGGATCAGGTTGGAAGGCATCCCGCACCACTTATGGTGTATTGAAGTTTTCCATCAGTTGGTCTCAGACTTTGCTGAGCTCATTGAGGTAGACTTATCTCTTGATAGAGTCAAATTTTTAGGGTTTGCTCGGATAAGGATTAAGCTTCTCCCAGGAAAAGAAATCCCTGATGTAAGATTCTTCTATTATGGGAAAACGGTTTACCCTATCAAATATCGACTAAGTTGGGACCTCTGTTCTTCTTCCTCCCCCCCATCCTTGAAGACTTTTCCTACCTGGCCCAAACAGTCCTCTCAAGCCTCCTCCTCTAGAAATCTAAACCCAGTTAGGAAACCTTTCAAGAAAGGTTGGCGTGGAAATGTCAGTGGTAAGCACCAGCAAAGATCCAAGTCCCAGTGGAAATCTGGGCAAAATGTTTGGATGAGACCCCCCTCATCCCCTGCCCCCTGCCCCCTGCCCTTACCAAATGAGTCTGCTGGATTATTACCCACCCCTGCAATTCCAGCTAATCTTGCAACTAAACCTGCCCTTCCTACCCATAAAACTACTGAGCCCTGTGATGTTGCCCTAAGTGGGTGCAATCTGAACTAAAGGCTAGAAACTTTTCACTGGCAAAATTCAGAAAGGTCATGGCCATCTATGACTTCTTGGACCAAGAGGAATTGGACACTACATACTCCGAGAAGCCTGCCTCTAGGCCCCATACTCCTGTGCATGCTCCAGGTGAGATTTTGCACACTACTCATGAAAATTTTATTGATCAACGTCTTATCTCTGCATCCAGTAATATTTCTGATGTTTGTACTGATAATTAGCTACCCGCTGGTGCTCAAGGATCTTTTCCTGAGGATCCTTTGATTTGGGAGTCTTATGAGCAATTTAAATGCTTTTGTAATAATATTGGTATTACAATATCCTCTAAAGAAGACTCAATTGCTTTTTTTAATCAAATAAGAAAGGAGCAAGGCAAAGAGTTAGTCTTCCTGGAAGACCCCCAGGGTCCCTTGGATGGGGGGGGGGGGGTTCTTCTGATTAACTATCAACATTTTATGATTATAGTAGCCTGGAATATTTTGGCATGGGGTCTGGGCATAAAAAGAGAGAACTAAAGGAATTTATTGCATCTAATAGATGTGATATCATTATTGTTAGTGAAACCAAGAAGGAAGAGTTTCCTGAAAGTGTTTTAAGATTTGTTGGAGGTCGTAAAATTAACTCTTTGTCTCTGGTCCCCTCTGTTGGTGCTTCAGGGGGGATTCTGATAAGGTGGGACAGCAAGAAATGCAAGGCAATTAGTTGCCTCCCTTTCAGTTTTAGCCTTACCATAAATTTTGAAAATTTGGATAATAATTTGGTATGGTGGTTGACTGGGGTGTATGGCCCCTGTGACCATAGTTTGAAACCCATCTTCATGGAAGAATTGCACCATATTGGTACTAGGGTCAATAATTGCTGGCTACTGGGGAGTGATTTTAATGTAATCAGATTTCCTAGTGAACATTCCCCTATCATTTGTAGCAACAATCACATGGATAGATTTAATCACTTCATTGATCAGAATTCACTGATAGACTTATCCCCAAATAACTTCTACTTTACCTGGTCTAACTTTCAAGAAAACCCAGTAATGGTTAAGCTTGATCG
>JAMKQA010024578.1:0-15217 GCA_024699735.1 Posidonia australis
GGCGGACTGGGTGTGCGCCAATGACCCTGAGCACCTGGACTCACATTCCAGTCTTATCACTTCATTTTGCAGCGTATCATACCTTGTTTATTTGCAACTTCTGGATATGCTTGCTTAAACTCTCTGCTGTGGCGTGTCCTTTTTTTTTTTTTTACCCCTGTATGATTTATTCTTAACAAACTTGAGTTGCTGTAAATAAACCCTAAAAGGCTTGTTGTTTTTGTTTATGAAGTGCTTGGACCCTGACTTGATTCAATCAAACTAAATCCCCTAGCGTTTGGAAACATGTCGTCTGTATTTTGTGTCGTAACTAGTAATTTGACTTTAAGCTGGTTTGATCAAAACTCTTTCACCTTTTTTTGTCTTTGTAGACACTCCAATTTCCTAATTTTGCAGGATGGAGAAGTAGTGGCTGAGTTCTAACCCGATTTGAAGCTCATTAGGCCCACAAGGCCCACATAGACCCATTAAATCCTATTTGAGCCCACATAGACCTACAAGACCTATTTAGACCTATTTAACCTATTTGGGTCCATTTAATTCATTTGGGCCTATTAAAGCCCACTTGGGCCCATGGAGGCCCACAATGCCCACAAAGGCCCATTAAGCCCAAGTGAGTCCACTTTGGCCACAAAGCCCATGAAGGCCCCCATAAGCAATTTGATCCATTTCTTTTCTTCCAATCCATACTTTATTTCTCCCTCTCCAATATCATCTCCACCTATTAATTTTTTTACCCAAATAATACAAGTCTTATTTCTTTCCTTCCTCCCCCACTGAACCCACTTGATCTCCATTAGTCCCTCACGATTTAGCATCAAGTCATCCTTCCTTACTGAGCTCAGCCTCCAATCCATCTCACCATCGATCCAGAGAGCCACCCAAGCTGCCTCAGCCATTGGATGAGTCGCTGGAGGAGCTTGGATCGCCGTTCATCCCTGTTGACGGGCAGGGGACAAGATGGAGCGCAAGGGGAACAACCGTTTGTTGTCTGTAGAGTTGTTATGACTTTGGTTAGGAGGTTAGAAGTCTGTTGGTCGATCTGTTAGGGAGTTAGTGGTCTGTTATGGGTTGGGTTGTCGGGTTTCTTCACCTATAAAAGAAGGGTAGAGGCATGATTTAAGGAATTTTGGCGAGAGAGAGAGAGAACTCAGAGTGCCAGAGAATTCCAGAGAGAAAGGGAGGCTCGCGGGAAGGAGAGGAGGAGAATTCAGACACTCTAGCGAGTTGTGAAGGAGCCTCACGTCGTCGGGCCAGGTACGCTCTCCTCAGACCTCTTTTAGTTTCGAATATAGCTTCCTAGAGTCCCTTCTCTCTTTCTGGATTGTTTCCGAGCAATTCAGAGGTCTTGGAGCTTGCCGTCGCCGTTTTCCGACGATGTAGGTGGGGGGAACAATCTAGGGCATGGCCCTGGCCCCCGAGCTTCCTCTCCTCCTCCTCTGATCATCCTTGAGCTTCTCCACTCCCTGGATCGCCGCTCCATCACCTCCAGACAGCTAAGCACGAGATCGCCGAAGAATACGCCCAGAGACGCCGTCGCTGGAGAAGACGACTCCTCCAGAGATGGACCGCGTGCCACCTGCTTCACCGCGCACCTCCGTCAGTTCAGGAACCCTCCATCGTGTCTCGTGAGGCCTCCGGAGCTTCCAGAACTGCACCTCAAGCTCTGGATCGTCACAGCGACGTCGCCCGCTGGAGGAGGCCACGGCGACGACAGGTGATCCCCCTCCTTGCTCCATCAGCCTCCATTCTACTCTAGAAGAAGCGTGGACACTCCCCAATGCTCCAAGATGCCTCCGCAACCGTTGGAATGTCGCATCGCTGCCATCCAGAGGCCCTTTCTTCCCCGACGTCATCGCCGGAGCTCCTTAACGGCGAGGGAGATGGGAGGACCACTTCCACCGATTGATCCCTGATCCACTTCGTTGGATCCTCTTCTCTCACTCCCTTCTTGCTCCTCGTGAGGTCCGATCTCAGATCAGGCCACGGGAAGGCCTTGTGTGCCCCATCCGGCAGTCGGCAGCGGCGGAGCACCGTTGCCTGCGACCGTCGTTTTTTCTTTCTTTTAAAACATTTTAAAAAAACATTTATTTTAATAAACTACTGGAACTTTGTTTTCCTTGCATTCAAATCCTTTTTATATTACACATAAGTTCTTTTATTACAAATAGGTCATCCATTCATTTTTCATAAATCATTCGAATAATGTTTTCACTGAACATATTGCATTCTTCCCCTTGAGCATTTAAAATAATGTTTTCCAGGCATTAAACTTTAGCAAAAGCTCTCAAGTTTTCTTTTAATGCATTTTATTCAGGAAGTTTGCATAAAAGTCCCTGAGCTTTCTTGAAATCTTTTTGAAAGTTCATTTTTCTGTGAAAATTGCATGAAAGCCCCTACATTCTTCTGAAACTTTCCAGAATGCACATTTCTTTGGTTTATTTGCATTTAAACCCCTGGATTTTATTGAAAACTTCTCTGAAGCATGATTTCTCTAGGTAAATTGCATTTTAACCCTCAGTCTGTACTGAACTTCTTCTGGATGCTTTATTCTGCTGGGCAATTTGTAGTTTAGCCCCTGTACTTCACTGATTTTACTCTGAATGCTTATTTTTAGGGGTAAAATGACTGTTTTGCCCCTAAAACTTTCTGGAACTTTTCTGAATAATTTTTCTTGCATTTTTACCCTGAATTTCCACTGAATTGCATTAAATGCATGTGTTAGTGGTAAAATTACATTTTGGCCCCAAGGAAGCTTCATTTTGACTAGGATTGCACATGTTTGCACATTTGACCCTAGATTTCTTCATAATTGCATAGAATGTGTTTTCCTACGTATTTTTTATGATTTGGGCTTTAGAATATCAATTTTAATCAGAATTTGGGTTTTTTGCACAAAGGCCCCTGGAATTTTCATTATTACACTCACATATGCATTTTGCACATTTTTTCACATCTTTCCACACAAATTTTCTTGCCTTTCCTTCCTTGCTTTGCGCACGCTTTTCTAGCTTGTTCCGAGCTTGGTTTTCTCGTCGTTTTCCGATTTTCGCCTTTAGATTTGTTTTAGTTTTCCATCGCCCGAGGGCGTATATTAAAAGGCTTGTCAAAGCCGACATGGTCCTAGAATGAGGATTATTTTCCCTTTTTCTATTTTCTCGGATTTATCCCAATTTTCGCTGTTTTGAGAGACGCTTTCCGAGAATTTCTCGAGTTTCACGATTTTCCTCATCACCCAAGGGCGTACAGTAAAGTAGCATTCTCAATGCCTACATTTGACCCTCGGATTAACTTTTTCCCTTTATTTCATTTCTTTACTTTGATTTGCCATGTTTTCAGTCATCTTCATGCATGAGCATATAGAATAAGCAAGCATACATCCATAGACCATTAACAGTAGGAAACCGTGAAAGACCGAGTTTTCTCGTGTGCTTTCACGCACCCGGTAGTAGGAGAGCCGCGCAAGGGTGAGTAGCATATGCATGCATAATTCGGCCCAAATGCCCTCAGCTTGGGTGCAACCCTGTTTAACTGTGCTTGACCTTTGATAAGTTACTTGTAGCTTGAATTGTACCTACTTCTTTTGCAATTTTGTTGAATTTTTATCGTCCTTGTCTGCTTTGTTTTGTTCTGGTCACCATTGCATATTGACCTGACTATTCTGTCTTTACTTGCAGTCCAGCTCAGAGAGTGGTGGAGACAACACACAGGCGATCTAGGGTACCTCCAGTTCCTAGACTCTCACCTTGGGTACGGTCGAAAAGTCACAGACTAGGTTGGTTGGTGAGAGTTCTGCCACGAGCTCGCAGTCACTTGGGGTGTCTGACTCTCGGACTCTTACTTGTGGCCTTGCCCCGTGCTCTCGGTCGCAAGCTTTCGTCTTGGAGTCCCCTGCTTCTGCTTCTCGACTCCGACCTGCTTCTAGTTCTAGGTCACTTTTCACTAGCTCATAGTCTCGGGCTTCTGGCTCAAGACCCTCTGCTTCTGCCTCCCAGTCCTGGGCAACTAGTTCTCGATCCCATCCTGTCGGTTCACGAGCTCAGGCCTTCGGTTCGCAGGGTATTGTTGAGCTCGAAATTCCTGAGGAGATATAGTCGTCTTGAACAAACCATTTTTAGCATTTGACTAAATGAATTGTATAAAATATTCCTTGTTTTGTGTAGAAGGCTAGCAACTTCCAGGGTCAACTTTTGGACCCTGATCATATCAGCGAGAAGTCCTCTTCCCAGGTAACTATTTCCCTTGCTTCTTGCTTTAGTTAATATTCTTTCATGATGTTCTAACCCTGCTTGTGCTTTGGTTTGATAGGCTGGGGACGCCAACAGCATTATGCGGTGCCACTGGCTGCCTATGCTTGAGCACTTCCATTGGATTCCCACCTTCCTACATGACTTCCTCCTTCATGAGTTGTCGTTCAGGTATTTCCTACGTATTCCGGTGATGCACGGTCACTACTAGTTCTTCTAAGCCTTAGCGGAGCGCTGGAGGCACGAGACACACACCTTCCACCTTCCATTTGGAGAGCTGGGGATCTTAACAGAGCACTGGGCTCTCCTGACCGGGCTGTGTTTTTGGGCGGAGCCTATTACCAGGAAGACGACTTAGGGCTTTTTCCAGGTCCCTACATTGCTTGGACGAGACCCACCAGGCGGCAAAAGGGCTTCCTTCAGCTGCACCCTTCAGTGGTTGCGATAGTGGCACCTGTTTTGGCCAGACCCTGCTCCCAAGACTACTGAGGCAGATTATGTCCTTCGCCACTTTCTTCTAGAGTTGATTTATCTAATTTTCTGTGACACCTCTAGCCACTACGTCCACGTAGACTAGTTGATTTATATAGTAGATCTGAGCCAACTAGATTTTTATGATTGGGGTGGAGCTAGTTATGCTCACCTTATTCGAGGCTTAGACTTGGTGGTTCAGAAAAACTGTTGCTCTTATATCTGGCTATATCCTCTTCTGACGATAAGCAGTCTTGTCATTCAATTTATTTCAATTTTGACAAATATAAGCTGTCCATTCTAACTTGCTTCTTGTGTTACACAATATTGGTTAGTGGAGCATGTATTCCGGGGGCACTATTGCCACCGCCTCCGTCAGGAGATGCTGCCTCTTCCTCCCCAATGGTGCGAGGCGGACCACCAGGTCGCATCTGGCGTCTTTTCATATGAGGCATACAAATATTTACTTGATTTGCTAAGCATTGAGGATGTAAGTCCACTCTTTCTTCTATTTACCTCAATGTCGCTATTTCTTTCTATTAATTTTTTGAAATTTCTATAATGTGCTTAACACACGCCTCTGATATTCTATGAATGCATGTGAATCTTCGCCCTTTTACCAGGTATGAGGGGTATGACTGGATTCCCCTCAACTCTACTAGGGAACTGACTCGCTGACAGGTTAGATTCTACTGTCATCAGCATTCTGTGTACTACCTGCCTAGGCGAGTGTGACACCAGTTTACCAATGAATTCTGCATTCCAATTCCTCCTCCTATTGACATGGGCTCAAAGCCCGTATCTCGGGCAGCAGCGAAGTTCCTGAGGGCTAAGGCTGTGACTGTACAGAGCAGACATATTCTTCGAACTGTCACTTATGAGGATTACCTGGAGTGGTTTCATCGTGTTGGAAAACCATATCTGTTTGATGTCAACCTCCAGGAGAGTCAGCGTGGCATGTAGTTCGATGCTAAGTGGGCCCAGGTAAACAACTTCCTTCAAGAATACTTTATTTCTAGCCTTGTTTCATATTCTGACATGTCTTTTACCTTAACCAGGGGTTCAAGAAGTGCCTCGCAGCATTCTACAGGGAAATGAAGCACTGGGAGGTAAGAAACAAATCTTTCTTATATCTAACAACTGTCCTGTATTAACCACTTTGTTGCTTCTCTTTTCTCGCTCCTTGCAGGAAATTTGTTTGCAGATCATTCTTGAGGTATGAATTTATATTAAGCAATAATTCAATTCATTTGACAATACTATGTTTAACTAGCTGATATCTATTTGTAGGGTGGTGGGGTTGAGAGGAGCCTCAACCTTGACACAAGCGAGGAATTCTCAATGGATTTTGATCCCCAGGATATCTCAAGAGAAGAAGATATTGCCATTTCTACTGCTAGACTGTCACAGGTCAAGGCCACCTTTACCAAGATCTCCCGTAGGATCAGCCATAAGTGCGTCCGAACTGCCACTACTGCTACTGTTACAAGGGATGACTCAACTGACTTTGACGAGGGCCATAGTTGGGAGGATTAGATTTAGTTGTTCCTTTTGTTTGGAAAATTCTGCTATAGTCTGGCTTGATGTTCTGTAAAGATACATTTGTAGAAATGTGGCACAACTGTATTTAAATATCAGAAAAATGTTTCAATTTGTTCTTTATGTGTGCTTGTATGGCCTATGTGCTTTTATACTAGCTTTACAGGTCTTAGAAACCCTTTGCATCGGATGGGTAGGCTTTACAAGTAGTCGTCACTAAATACTGCTTTGGGGTTTTTCACTGGTTACTTTCGTCTACTAGTAACTTTTGCTAGCTAATGCTGCTTGTAGTAATCGCTTACTTATGTTGTTGCCAATTAACGCTTGGATTATGCGCCAACATTAATTGCCTGTTGTAGACACCCCAATTTTGCAGTCACTTGGCGGCAGGCTTCTCTAGAAGATGCTCTGGTTGCAACCACCACTCCTAAACCCTAACTCCATCAGAACCCTAAGCCCACTTAGACCCACACAAGCCCATTAGGTCCACACAAGCCCATTAGGCCCAGACAGACCCACTTAGGCCCACACAAGCTCATTAGGTCCACATAAGCCCACTTAGGTCCACACAGGCCCACTTGGGTCCACATAAGCCCACACAAACCCACTCAAACTTAATCCAAGCAAAAACCACTAATTAAAACCAAAATAAGGATAATTCACCTAAATCCACTTAAAATTCTAATTAATCAAGTCAAAACCCTAATTAAAATCAAAATCAAGCAAAATCCACTTAAAATCCTAATTAATCAAGTGAAAACCCTAATTAAATTAAAAACCATGTCTAAAATCTAAAAAACCTTAATTAAACCCAAAAACTTTAATTAAACTAAAAAATCCTTCATTTAAAAACAATTTAACTTCAAAATAACAAAATCGGAATTTAATTAAAATCACTAAAGCAAATTATTAAAATCAAAAACAAAATTAAAAAAACTAAACCAAAATCAAAAACAAAACAAAACAAAACCAAAATAAAAAAAAAAACAAAAAAAGGCCTAATTGCCAAGCCCACTCACAACCCAATACACCCATTGCATATTTAATCAAAAACTTAGGCAAAGAAAAATAAAGTAATAGTGATCTTCTTCGTCCACCCGATCTCCCCACTCCCCCTTCCCACGAAAATACAAACGCAGCCACGATCCCCTCACGCCATCCATCCCTTAATGACCTGGAGAAACCACCAATGGGGGAGGGGAAATCCGAACTGAAAAGAGAACGGCAGAAGAGGAGAGAACGGAGAGATCGCCGGAGAGACCCCTGCCAATCCTCTCCCATCAAGTGATCCAGAGCTCTTCTACCTTGACCATCAACCCACGAAAGCATCCAGCCTGAATTCCCCAAGCCAACGGGCACCTTTTTCCATAAACCAGAGCCACCGGAGGCGCCTCACTGTCGACCCTCTGCGCCGAAGAGGACATTGCACACGCCAGGTACTATTCTTCTCCCTCTAGTTCAATTCCGTATAGCCTCTTAGGTCCCCCAGGCCCCTGTATCGTGTCACGTTGGAGCGGCGCCCCCTACATGCCGAAGTCCCCATCTCCGGTGAACCCATAGCCCTCTACAGTGGAGGGAGGCCCCCAGGGCTCCTTTCTTCTTCTCCTCCTTTCCTCCTCTTCCTTCCCTCTTCGTCACCCTCAACACTAGAGGAGCCTCTCGGGCGTCCTCGTCGATCGCCGTCGTCGCCGTTGCACCCATCGCCGGAGCTCGAGGTGGGGAGTGCTCGCTAGGCCACCTCAGCCTTTGGTGAACCCATTGGAACCCTCCGAGCACTTCCCTGGAGCTTCCCCAGCCCTTGGACTCCGTTCACGCCGTTGTAACGTCGCCGCACTCGCAGTCATCGCCACTCGTCGATGAGAGGCCGTTAGCGCAACCCGACGCCTCCCGCTCCAAGCCAAGACCTCTGGAGGACTCCCCGCCACGCACCGAAGCCTCCCGCGCCGCTCCACCGATGCCCAGAGTCCCCGCGACGTCCCAGCCACCGCCGCAGAGCTCCTCGTCGGAGCTCGAGGTGGGGGGAAGGCCTTAGGCCACCCTAGTCGCATCCTGCCACTCGAGGAGGTCTACCACGCCTCCTCGATGCTTCCCCGGGCCTCCGTAGCCTCTGTCGCTCTCTGGAGAGCCCCCAGGAGGTCGCCGGAGAGGATCGCCGGTGGCAGAGCGCAACAACCTCTGGTGATCTTCGAATGGGCCTTTTATGGCCCATTCAGTTAAGTTTTTTATTTTTACATTTAGGCCCTAAAATGTTACATTTCAGTCCTTTTTTATTACATTTGGGTCCAGACATTTTCATTTCAGTCCCTTAAGTTTTAAAATAATTTTTATTTCTTTATTTTGCCTGTGAATTTTGCATTTGGCCCCCTAAAGAGTTCATCTTTTAATTCCTATCATATTAGTGCATGTTTTTATCACATTTAAGTCCTAAAAAGTTACATTTAGCCCTTGAATGTTTTTTAAAACAAGTTTTCTCTATGACATTTGCAATGTGAACCTTGATCATTTAAAATAATGTTTTCTAAGTTTAAAACTTTAATAAAAGCCTTCCAGTTCTTTTAAAATGCTTTTTGCTTTAGACAAATTGCATAGAGGCCCCTGGGCTTTCTCTAATGCTTTCTGAAGTTCATTTTTTCTGTAGAAATAGCATTGAAGTCCTTGTATTCTTTTAAATGTTCCAGAATGCATGTTTTTGCTGGTTAATTTGCATTTAAACCCCTGGACTGTGCAGAAACTTTCCAGAATGTTCATTTCTTTTGTTTATTTGCATTTAAACCCCTAGACTTTGCAGAAACTTTCCAGAATGTCCATTTTTATGGTTTAATAGCATTTAAACCCCTGAACTTGTTTTTAAAACTTTTCTGAAGCATGTTTTCTCAAGGTAAATTGCACTTTAAACTCTCTTTACTGAAATTCTTTTGGATGTTTTATTCTGCTAGACAATTTGCAGTTTAGCCCCTGTATTTCATTGATTTTACTCCGATTGCCTGTTTTTAGGGGTAAAATGACCATTTTGCCCCCTGAAACTTCCTGGATCTTTTTTGAATCATTTTTCTTGCATTTTTATCCTGATTTTATGCAGAATTGATTTAAATGCATGTTTTAGTGGTAGAATTGCATTCTGACCCCTAAAGAACTTCATTTTAACTAGAAATGCATATTTGACCTTAGAATTCTTCATTATTGCATAGAATGTGTTTTCCTATGTATTTTTGACGACTTGGGCTTCAGAACTTAAGTTTTCCTTGGAATTTGGGCTTTTTGCACAAAACCCCCTAGACTTCTCACATTAGCATTCACACTTGCATTTTGCATGGCTTTTCATATCTTTTTGCACAGATTTTCTCGTCTTTTCTTCTCGACTTTGTGTATGTTTTCCTAGCTTGATTCCAGCTTGGTTTACTCCAAATTTTCCCTGGTTTTCTATGGTTTTGACTTGTTTTGATTTTCCATCGCCCGAGGGCATACAGTAAAAGACTTGTCAAAGCCGACATGGTCCCAAAATGAGGATTATTTTCCCCTTTTGATTTTCTCGATTTATCCTAATTTCCACTGATTTGTGAGACGCATTCGGAGAATTTCTCGATCTTCACGATTGTCTTCATTGCCCAAGGGCGTATAGTAAAAGGCTTGTCAAAGCTGACATGGTCCCAGAATGAGGATTATTTTCCCCTTTTGATTTTCTCAGATTTATCCTAATTTCCGCTGATTTACGAGACGCTTTCTGAGAATTTCTTGATTTTCACGATTTTCCTCATCGCCCGAGGGCGTACAGTAACAGGCCTGAGGGCCGACATTTAACCCCATCACGGGTTGTTTTTTCCCCTTTTGATTTTCACGATTTTGTCAATTCATGTGGATTTCTCCGCAATTTTTGCACATCGTCTTGTACATCCATCCAGTCATGTCTTGGCACTCACGTCAGCATAATTAGAACACAATCTAGGCATAACAAACACTCATTCAGCCTCAAGCAAGCGAATTAGACTAGAAAGACCGAGTTTCTCGGGTGTATGGGGGTGCCTAACACCTTCCTCTTGCGTAATAGGAATCCTTACCCATCCTCTGGTTGGTAGACATCTGGCCTTCACGTTTGCGTCTCTTTCATTCACTTTTAGTAAATTCGTTTGTAGTTTTCCTCGTCTTTCCCTTAAAAGACCAGGTGGCAACTCCATTTCTCTCCCTTTCGTCCCATCTCGCGCCCTCGCCATCTCGACATGGCTATGGCCTCCTTACCTCCTCGAGCGTCGGGGGCACGGTCACAGTAACTGGCGACTCCACTGGGGATACTAGATTCTGGCTTTCAGGTTTAGTCTTTTCACTTGCTTTTAGAGGCTTTGGCGTTACATGCTTGTTTGTTTACTTTGCTTGTGATTCTTTGCTTACTTGGAGTGCTTTTTGTACTTTCTTTCACACATTTGCTCTGTCACTGCACACACATGTTATATATCCTGCCTTTTGATGTGATGGATGTTTTCTTTTCACAATCTTGATGCCACGACACTTGCACATGGCATGATCATGCCTTCTGTTGTTGTTTGTTTACTTGCTTGCCTTACTTGTGTGTTTTCTTGCCCTTTCGCACTTGACATGCCTTGGAGAGTAGAGACATATCTGTTTCACCCTTCTGGTTAAAATAAAACACACAAACTCAGAGAACAATTTATAAGGCAAAACTAGAGACCAATTTGAACTCTCACCCTGGTTAATAAAATGCAAGTAAAAGACATAAAGCATACATGAATGATTCATTCATATAGGCACATGCATTCTTCTCCCCTGAGTCCACTTACAGTTTGCGAAGGTCAATTCTGGTAACCCATTCTATGACTTTGGCGTGGGACGTGTTGCTAGTTTGTCCCCCCTGTCCAGGGTCGTGTCGGTGCTAGTAGAGGGTACAGCTCCATGCTACTACAGGAGACGAGGCCACCAACGCACCGCCATTCACTGCCTGCGCTTTGGCCAGGATTTAGAGCGGGAACTTTTACTTTCTAGCTAGAGTCGGAGACCTATTTACCCATGTGTGATCTCGGAGTTGACAACCTTCTAGGAAACACTTAGTTGGTGAGAGAGCGCATGATAGTTGCATCCATATGCATGTGCATTCACGCCACCGTAACAACTGCATCTTATTGCTAGTTTTAACATCAGAAGTTTTCTTTTTTCCAGGTAGAGCGTGAGTTCCTAGGCCACTGCTCGAGCCTTCTTGCCTTGACTCTCCTGTTTGCGACGCTTCGTAGCTAATCATCTTTTCCCGAGTTATTTGTCACTTTGACGATAGCTCGTCCTAGGATTCATCCCCATGTTTGCCATCGTAGTCCGGTTCTCACCCGTTCCCGGTGAGCTATGGCCCAGTACACTAGCGAGTCACTTTTCCCCGCTGTTGCTCAGGAGGGCACTTCATTTTCAGTCCCACCTACGTTTGCTGTCTCTTTAGCTGTTCACTCTGTCCCTTTCATGCATCATGAAGGTTCTGTCTCCTACCCTGTAGGACATCCATTGACATTGGCCAGTCTGGAGCCAGGCACTGAATCTACCTTAGTGACTCCAGCTCGGGTTCCAAATGTATCACTGAAGGCCCCGCTCCCTCAGGGTTCTTTCTCCTTTAGCACTTTGCCTACTGTGGCAACATCCCTTACAGGTTCCTTGCCTCTAGGGAAACCTATATCTATCTCGTCTTTAACATACGGACCTTCGACTGTGCCATCTGTCACTGTCCTTGAGGGATCTCCTGCCACATAGGCAAAGTATCTGTTGGCCCTAGCCCAAAGGATCGAGGGCATGGCCTATGCTATCTAGCCTACTATTGGCGCCACTGCTTCTGAGGCTCCCCGGCAGCCTGCTTCGGTGTTCTGGGCATCACCTTCAGCTGCACCACCTCAGCCTTCACCCCAGCTCCCCACTGCACCCACATTAGAAGTGACACCACTTCCTCAAGCACATCACCTCACCGCACAACATCCTACTTCAGTATCTGGTGGCCAACCCCTCGGTTTGGCCAGAGTACAACATCCTCAGGGCCTGCAGCCTGGCACCGTACCACTGTAGCAGTTGTTACTCCCATACTCGGCACCCACTACCACACCATCTTCTGATCATCCTCCTCCCACAAACCATCAAGTTCAAGCACCTTCATTTCCACAATCACACCGAACACTTTTGTACGGATATGCTGGCCATCATGTTGCAACACCAGGTGGCATGACGGTGGACTCGGAGGAGCACTTAGGTGCGACCCGCACAGCATATGTGGCTGTTCCCCTTGTTGCATCACCCTCATCGGCAGTAGCTCCAGATACCCTCCACGCCATGGTAGGTGACTAGAGAGAGCACTTCGACAAGTGCAGGGAGGCGACCGCCAACCCTATGGATTCCGGGACCTCTGCTATTTTCCAAAGGCGACACTCTCACCGCATTTCCAAATCTCGGACTTCGAGAAATACAACTGTAGGGGTTGCCCCATTTCACATCTTAGGGCATATTGTGGGGATCTCGCTCATCTCTAGGCTGACGAGAGGCTACTGATCTGTCTTTTCTAGAAGAGTCTCACCGGTCCAGCCCTCAAGTGGTTCACGTCGCTTGACATGGGTTCAATCAAGACTTGGAATGATCTTTCACAGGCGTTCATGGATCAATATGCTTTTAATCTCGACTTGGTCCCAAAGAAGGAGGACCTTGTTGCCACAAGACAGAAACCTCACGAGCCATTTGGGGAGTACGTCAACCGTTGGCACACCCTTGCATCACAAGTGAGAGATAGACCCTCCAACGAGGAGTTTATCGAGATCGTTATTCATGGTGCACAGCCACATGTTGGGGCTCTATTGAGCATTCAGCCTATCACTACTTTTGCATCACTGATTCAGGCTAGCACTCGTGTGGAGAGTTCGCTGAAAGGTGGGAACTTTCCTGCCCTCTCTACGTTGGCCAAGCAAGCCACTTCTTCTAGTAATAGCTTCAACAACAACACCGTCAATGCCAACAATGGCAAGAGGGTAGCCGTCGCTTTCATCAAGCCTTCGGTGAAGCCTACTAGAGTAGGAGGTCAACCTGACCTGAACCAATTAGCGGTTGCACCTAGCTCTCGACACACCACACACACACACTCCACTGTCGAACCGGTGCATCACGTCGCATCAGCTCGACAAGGACAACAACCTAAGAAGAAACGAGGCCGTCGCGTTGAAAGTGACTACACTCCACTAGGTGAGTCATTGAGCGCTGTTTCTCCTTGTATTGTGTCACTTCTAAGACTCCCAAGCTCGTTTCCCCCAGCATATCCACTCCCACCGTGGTATGACGCGAGCGTATACTGTAATTGCTATACTCTGCGGAATGTCGTTCAGACTTTGATTGACAGTGGAACCTTTGTTGTTGGCACAATACCCACATCCATGTCTCCATCCTCACCAGCGTCCAGGTCAGCACACATTACACATCCACACACCATCGTTGAACCGACGTGTCTCGTTGCGCTAGTACAACAAGGGCAGCATCAACGGCGAAAGCAACTTCGTCGTAGGGAAAGCGACTTCACCCCACTCGGGGATTTGTTGAGTTACATCTTTCCTAAAGTTGCGCCATTCCTGTGACTACCGGAGGTTCGCCCACCGCCAGATCCACTGCATGGGTGGTATAAGACAAACTTGTTCTGCCAATTCCATCGCACCTGTGGACATTCGACAAACAAGTGTCACGCTCTCCGAAATGCTATCCAGGGTTTGATTGACAAGGGAGACATTGTCGTCAACACACAGGAGGCAGCACACACCTACACCAACACCACCACCTCCACGTTCAAGCCTTCTATGTCGAATTCTATATTGTGGATCTGGAGTCCTCTTTCAATCTCTTTCTTGGGCGCCTTCAGTTGCAAAAGCATCAAATGATCCCCTTGACCCTCCATCGCATGGTTAAGTTCCGCTGAGGCAACGACGTAGTTGTTGTCATGGCGGAAGATCTTGACAAAGAAAAGGTCGAGTCGGTCCGCGCTGTCTCCCTCCAGACCGTCTACTTCCATTCCAAGCCGTTTGATGTCATGTTTTAGGTCAACCGCTTCGAGCCAGTTAGTTACATTCTGGCCCTTGAGCGCGTCAGTTACCTGACCGTTTGTAGCAATCCCCTTCGGATGATCGAAAACGTGTGTCGCAAACGGGGATACAAGAATGGAGCACCACTCGGGCGACACGGCCAAGGAATCTCCGAGCCCTTCCAGGCGGAGGAGAAGCGAGAGTTCGAGGGACCAGGCTACGAGCGATAGCCGCACAGAGATGGATATCCATGCGTCGAAAGGTACAATGAGATTTTTATACCGTCGGACCTCACTAACTTTGTCAGTGCGGGGATACTTGGTCCCAATCGGAACCAGGTCACGGTAGAAAAGAGCCAATGTCAAATGATGCAACCACAGCCTCCGTTATTGGCAGTCACTTTGACAGCATCAGTCACCGCTCCATCAGCAAGTCCCGTCGTGATAGTCCTACAAGTAGTCATGCCAGCAGAACCATCAATGTAGTCCCCCCAGTCTTGGACGTCACTTACATCAATCCCACAGTCCGGATAGGTCAGTTGTAAAACAGAGTGCTACTTAATATTCTGATTGCACCATGAAAGAGGACGAGACAGTCAACAGAGCAATTCAGTTAAATGAGCAAGTCAATGATCTAGAACTGTTGTTTTAAGAGCAGTTATCAGTATGGGCCGAGGACGCAGTCGAGCCTCAAAGGCTGAGGAAAGGAAAGGCTAGGATGTCAGAATTAGAGCCAATAGCCCCCATCAGCAGTCAGACCACTCATCCATCATGGTCCTGGCCGATCAAGCAAGCCTATTCGGGGTGTGCAACAATCCTCGAAGACATGGACAGCATCGAGCTATCTGAGCTAATCAGCACATGCTATCTGAAGAAGTACTACCAATGAGCGGAAGGCGTGTATCCTCGCCTTGCAAAGTATCCTTTTGCGCAT
>JAMKQA010024579.1:0-12131 GCA_024699735.1 Posidonia australis
TCTATCTTGGCATGTAAGTCCAAATACATATATAATAGAATATTCTGCTTTCATAAATGCTTTTCATATTTTCTGAAGTGATTATATAACATTTAATCACATATCATTTGTTATCATCAAAATGTATTTATAGATTTTTCAACATTGAGCCCGTGAGGCATTGTGTTTTAGGCTGGATCTGGTCAGAAATGTGAATTTGAAAAGTGTGATTTTGGGAAGAAATCCCAAGTATTGAAAAGATATGTTTTGGAAAATGAATTCCAAAGGTTTTGAAAGAAAATGCAAAAGTGTGTTTTGAAAGAGAATGTGGTTTTGAAATGAGTTTCCAAATGTTTTTGAGAAAAGAAAGGAAACATGGCTTTTGAAAAAACATGGATTTGGGATTGAATCCCCAAATGATTTTTCAGTAAAAGAAAAGAGGTTTTTCAAAAAGAAAACCAAGTTTTGAAAAAAATAAAAGAAATGATTTATACGGTTTTGCCGAGATTTTGTGGTTTGTATGTTTGGGACGCATACTGGGTGACTTAGATGTCACTCACGCGTGCTTAGTTGGTTTTCAGGTGCAGACCGCGTGCAGCCAGGTTCCGGTGCAGGAGTTGGAGCTTCTAGCCGCACGTTGTGATCCTGAAGGTGAGCCTTAGTTACAGTTATTTAATGTTTCTGTAATTAGTGTAATTATGCTTGATACTGTGTTTTGGTAGCGTGCCCGGGATCGAGGCGTTACACCTATTGATAGCAGGCAATTTTTGACAAGAACATATGGTTCCGCCAGGCTTATAATGCTGAAAACAATATGTATTTTGATACTGACATCTCTTGGTAGTTGTTGCATAACCAAGGGTTACATTAATATTAGCTTACTATTTACAAAAAAACAATAACTAGATGATAGGCACACATGTGCATACGGTCTGCGGGGCAAGTTGCTTACTTACATGAAACTAACATGTGTTGGATTTTAAATTCGGGGAAGTCCAAATTTCTAACTTGGGGAGATCCAATCACACACCAACCGTTTGGAACCATACAAATTGATCCTTGCATTCATTAGATCTTATTTGGTAAAAATTTTGGAATAGATTTTAGATGTACAATATTGATTCTATGTACGTAAGTCAAAGTAAAATAATTGCAAGATTATGAGTGTAAAATATATTTGATGCAAAAGATATATTCTCACATAATCAATCTAATGTTAGATTCTCAAACCAAATATAAAAATATAGTCAATTTTGTCACAACTAATGTGTAGTATTTGTCATTTCAATGGTTGTTTAGTTTACCTAATTGTCATATCAAGATCCTAAGACTATTTACAAGTCCAAAATCTTTACCAAATAAGACCTTAGTCCAAAAGACATGACCTTATAACAAAGGTTTCCTATCAATCCTTGAATCAAAGAGTTGGCAATAAAATTATCAATAAATTATATTTTAATAAAATGCACAATAAAGATTCTATTTTCCCTTGAACTTTCTCTTTACTTTTCCTTTAAAAAAAACTAGCTTTTCAAAGAATCTATTTTTCCCTTCGATTTTGTTGAAATAGCTTTGCCTGTAATTTTTGTGATGAAATATTATGACATAAGCTTGAGATGGTGCGGTATGTTCAGAAATGTCTTCCTACGCCATTATGGCATTACTATTTGGACATAAGTCTTATGTCGTTTGATCCATGATACTTCTTCATACGTTGATCAGATTTTGAATTCAGTAAACGTTAACCTACACTGTCTTACTAGAATGTGCGTTTCAGTCTCTGCTTCTTTCAATGGAATCATTGGCAAATACCTCCGGTTGTAAATTTGATTTGACTGTATTTTCGTCTGAAATATCATGCACGAAGGCAATTTGTTTTGTTAGTCATTCTTTGTGACTTTTTGATTGCATGAACTTGTGGTGACGGTAATTTTGAGACGCTTTCCTGACTCTTTGCATGAATGCTGTCGAAAGGTTTGTACATGTTCCTTACAGGAGTACAGCACACCCTTCGATCTGACAAAGAAGCTTGAATGCGAACCACTTCATGACACAAGCTCGTGTTATGGCATACGAAATGGTCGAGAATCTCCAATTCAAATACAATCATTGCGTACTTAAACGTTTAGTGGTGTAATTTTGTTGAAGTAGGATCAATCCCTACGTGTTCCTCATCAACTTCATTTACAAATGTCTCAGAGTAATTAAAGTAAGAAGATGAACAATGCTTGACATGGTCAGATCTTTCAAACTGATGATACAGCACATGCATACATCTGTGAACAACATATAGACGCACATACACACAAACGGTTCCTAGGGTGCAACAAACCCAGACACGGATGCAGTAGAAATCCATGGTGACCTTTGTCTCCAAAGTTCAGTATGTGAGCTTTCACCTGTCCCTCTCAATTACCCTCTTTGCTGCCTGTCCAATTTCCATCCATTCCCAACAGCACCCCCCATGTTTTCCCTTCAAAGCAAACCAATAGGTGAGCAAGATGTAATGTATCAAATAGGCTATTTGCATGAACTGACCCCAGATAGACTCACCTTCACAAACAAACGGATCGCCATCTTGCCATCTTCAATCTTTGTGCAATCTCTAGGAGTCAGGAGAGAAGGGAAGAATCGAATGAACCCTATGAGCATGTGTATGAAGTGAATTTATAACGTATAAGGTATGACCTCCACATATAAGGTATAAGGTTAGAGTGAGTTAAAAGGGAAACCATTAATGAAAGTTAGTTCCACTAAGATAGCGTGCAAATGCAGGAACGAACAATGAACGTGTTTGTTGACCAAGGAAGTAGAACTCACACTTTCCTTCTAGATTCAACTTTAAGGAGAAAAAATATATATCTACCCATTTCAAAAAAAAAAACCAGAAACATACTTGTGAATGGTAGTGAAAAAACTAAAAACCTGTCATGTTGATCAGGATTTTTTTATTCAAGTTTAGCTTCTATTTTGGAAAGGGCTTGGAACATATCCTTTGGCAACAATTATAACTAAGAAGGATCTTTACAAAGAGAAGACAAATTATAAAACTTACTGATTGATTCTCAAAAGAAGTTGCACGTGAAATTCTAATCAATGAGGGAGAAAATGGATGAACGGCTTAGTCAGTAACACGCTTGGTTTCCATCATTTAAGAACAATGACGACGACATATATGATTGAAGTGCACAAGTCCAGAGTCCACCAATGGTACCATTTAGCGCTGAAACCAGTTTTAGGTTCCCCCAGCCTAATCCTTCAACATTTCTTAATCTACTCAATTTCAACTTTTCCCAAACCAAGAAGAGTGAATACGCACAATAGAATCAGCATTAGGTCCTCAAATAATAGCCATGGGATCTCAACCTGATAAAGAACGTCATCTCTATCAGATACTTCAGCACTAATTTTAGTTAAATTGAGGAAGAAACAAACTAAGTAGCAATTGTCCAAAACTCTACTAATGTTCAGTACAAGAAATATTCAACAGTTTAATATCAAAAGATCGCCTAGATAACCATCATGATAATAACTATATTTTGAACATTTTTTGCCAATACAGCTTCTTCCAGTAAATGAATCGAAAAGCGCAATTATTATCCTACATGCAAAAAAGGTGAAGGGAGAAAAAGGTGCATGCATAACTCAAGAAAACCATGGCAATATAACTTGTAGTTGTAGGAGGATATACGTTTCTTGAAAATTCCTACAATCACTGATTAACCGAAAGGACAAATTACAATTTCTTTATATCTTGGATGTACGTTAGAGGCTGCAATTTCTTTTCAACCACTAAGTCACTTGATTTTTTCTCAATATAACCACATGTTCATTGAATGTCATGTCTCTACCTTGTCAAAATAGGAAACTAATCATTTCTAACTGTTAGTTATTAAGTCTTACATGGATATCCATTTAAATATTGTAAACTCCTATGTATAGCCAGACATCGCCAGAAGTACTGTAGCAGTTGCTGGAAGTACTATGGCTACCACTGGAAACACAGTAGCAAGCCACCACCACCGACATCGCCTCCCCAACCCTTTGTTAAACCACCACCAGGAAGGGTTGACTCGTGGTGGTTCTGCCCATGGTGATGTAAAGAAGTCTCCTCCTTTGCTGCTCCACAACGACGTGATTACCATTGTATAGAATCTTATGCTATTTGCTCCATGTCGCCTTTCATGTAAAGCATCTGCCTCTTCCCCATGATTGAAGGATTGAAACCTTTTGCCGATTCCACATCATCAAATTATATAATGAGGAATTTGATTAGAACAACTGTGAAGTTGAACATCAATAACACCCCTCCTGATGAGACTAGCACGTAATATGAAGATTGGTTGGCAACAGATTGGTATTGATTGATCAGCAACATGGAGGAACGCATATCCTCATCCATTGTTTTTCTATCAACTGCAAAAAGAGATTCGGGATATGTAATATAAACTCTATAGCGACGAGAAAAATATATCACGTATATTCAAACTATATAAGCAACTATTCTTGCTTCAACAAGGTAAACTATTTGTCACTGAATTATACACAACTCTACATGTTATTATAGACAAGTTGGATATCCACCAAGCGCTTGTTCTGTGTGGCCAAGCACATCGTCAAGAAATCAATAGTATCTGAGGCCAGATTTTTGGGAGTGACTTTATTCCATCATTGTCTTCTACTTTCTCGTGTGTTTTGCGTGTCTCCACGACAACACCGTCTTCCACGCGTACAGTTGCATCTACTAATCTAATGCTTATTCGGTGTTGTACCTATTAGATCGTGAGAACACTCTCTATTGTCTTGTCACTTCTACTTATGTTTCAGGATTCCTATTGCTGTGGCATTATTGGTTACGTCATCCATCACTTAGAAGACTTCAGCAGGCTTTCCTTTAATTGTCGTTCTCTCTTTTTGATTGCGAGTCATGTCAATTGGGTAAACATCATTATACTATCTTTCAAAATCAATCTAGTATTGTTAGGTATAGTCAGTTTGAATTAATCCATTGTAATATTTGAGGGCCTTATCAGGATATCATTATTTTATTGTCTTTATTGATGATTTTTCTAGAATCATTTGACTATACCTTTGGAATGGCAGGGCGCATGTTCAAGATATTATTTAGAAATTCTTCAATGAAATAAAAACTCGTTTTTTTTCCTTCTACTCGTAAACTTAAAATCGATAATACTCTTGAATTTATTTGGCATGATGTGGAAATTTTTTTTCATCTCAAGGTATCATACATAAGACCATTTGTCCTTATACCTCCCAACAAAATAGGATTTCTGAGAGAAAACATCGTCACATCCTAGATATTGCTCGTACTATCATGATACAAATAAATGTACTAAAATACTTATGATCTGATGCTATTATGACTATTTATTATATTATCAATAGGATGTTGTTTGTTGCATTTCGCGGAGACATTCTCTTTTGAAGACTTTGTCCTCATTATCCACTTTCCATTAACCACCTCGTATGTTTAGAAATGTTTGTTTTGTGCAGATTTTAACTTCTAGTCTCGAGAAACTAACTCCTAAAGATTTGAGGTGTGTTTTTGTAAGCTACTCTAAGACTTAAAATAGTATAGATGCTATGATCTCACATCAAGAAAGTACTTTACCTCTACTGATGTCACTTTATTTGAGTTCATACCTTTTTTTGGTTCTCCACAATCCACTAATATTGCTAATACTATTCACCTTCCTTTGCCTATCAATGTACTCATCGTCCATGGGTACAACCACCACCTCAGCATCCAACCGTGCCAACGCCTATGCCTACAAATCTACCTCTATCTTATGATCTACTCTTCCAATTGCCTTGCATAAACGTAAAAGGTCTATCACTGCTCATCCTATTTCAAATTTTGTTCATATAATCACCTTCACCTTACGTACCGTCAATTTATTTTGTTTCTATGTTCTAAGTCTACTCCTAGAAATTACACAAAAGCTACGTAGGTACCACATTGAAAGACTACAATGGATGAGAAAATAAATGTATTAACGTCCAAAGAAACATGGCAGCTAATTTCTCCATAAGCAAATATAACTATTGTTGGGTACTGATAGATCTATACTATCAAGTGCTGACCAACAAACTCCGTATAAGGGTGCAAATGGAGCAAATACGTAACATATATGCCAATATCCGAATCTGAAATTTTCTATCTGTATTCAAATTCATATCTGAATCTAAACAAAAGTCAATTAACATCTGTATCCGACGGAAATTCGGAAATTATCCATGTTTGACCCAAAAAAGTGAATATGGATAGATCCATATTAACATCTGATATTCGAATTATCAAAAATATTCTAAATATAGTTAAATGTAAACAATAAATATTATTAATTAGATTAATTCACCATATGTTATATGTGAAATTTAAATTAAAAAATAAAATTAAAACTAGAAATGTGTAAAGAAAATTGATTACTTATACATTAAATGAATTCGAATACAAATACGGATGCCAATATTTTACGAATACAGATATCTTTTCGAATATGGATTTTTTCAAATAGAATGTATCAATATTCGAATTTGATCTAAATTTTTCCTCTTTTTTTCCCATATTCAAATTCACTCTATTAAATATTTGTTCGAATAAAAATATGAGAATTCGAATGCAATTCAGAGTAAATTTTTGAATTTAGGATATCCACTAACATCTTAGCTCCATAGATAGATACAAAGTTAGATTGGTTGTAAAAGAATTCACTCAAACATTTAGTGTAGACTATAATAAGACTTCTTCTCCAGTGACTAGACACAATTCCATTAAAATTTTGCTTTCTATCGCGGTCAATCAATCCCAGAGTATGCATTAGTTGAATGTTAGAAATGACATCCTCTATAGCGATCTAACAAAAAAGGTGTTTATGGAACAACCTCTAAAGTATATTGCTAGAGAGGAAACTAAAGTTTGTCTTCTCAATAAAACTATTATGAACTCAAACAAAATCCAAGCACATGATTTGAGAAATTCAATAAGCTTGTGCAAGGCAAAGGTTTTCGTTGCTATACAATATACCACTCTATCTTTATAAAAGCAAAGCAACAAAGTTGTCATATTTACTATTTATATTGATGATGTTATTAGGTAGTGATGTCTCTAAGATTGAAGAAATGAAGGAATGCCTTAGGAGACACTTCGTTACAAAGAACATGGAAAACCTAGAAACTTTTTTAGCATAAAGTAAACTTATAGCAAACGTGGTTAGTTTTATATCAAAGAAAGTATGTTCTTGATTTGTTCTAGAAAATAAGATTTGTTGGTATGCAAACCTTAAAATACACCCGAAACCAGATTTCTAGGATGATTCATCTGAATTGTTTACAATGTGGGAAGATACAGAATACTAGTTGGGAAACTTATGTACCTGACAGTCACATGACTTGATGTTTCATATGCAATAGGACTACTCAATCAACTCATGCAAAAATCTAGGATGATTCAGTCAATCAACTTATGCTAGTTGCCTATGTTAAGAATTCACCAAGAAAATTCCTTACCTATGAGAATCATGAACATTTCAACAATAAAGCATATTCAAATTCAAGATAGAGGAGACAGAAAATCTACATCTCGATATTACACTTATATAGGAGAAATTTTAGTCAAATGAAAAGGTAAAAAACAAAATGTAATATCTAAATCGAATGTAGAATCAAAATACAGATCCATGACACACTACTTTCATATCCGCTCCTTTCACTTCCTCCTCTAAACAGCTTGTAGATATATTTACTAAGGATTTACCTTTATGTCATCTTGAAGATTTATGTAACAAACTGAGTATGTATAATATACTCCAATTTGAGAGGGAATGCTAGTGTTACTATGTTATATGGATCCTTACATAGATATCCAATTAAATATTGTAAACTCTATATATATTTATAGGAGTTAACTTATAGAGATATAGAATGTTAATATTTGCCATTAACACTAGCTAAGCTATTATATATCGTCATATATCGATAATAACCAAATTAATTAGGAGCATTAACCTTGTACCATGTTACAAGAGCCTTGTGATATCTAGCTTCTATTCTAAGCCTTGGTCAAATTGTATCAAATCACTAGGCACATAAAGCTCACTTACATTGACAATGTTATCACAAGAGGGTACAAGACCCTCTAAGATCAATAACACATGACACCATGGACATCGCCCCATTTCATGTCAAATTTTTTTGCAACGCATGTGCATGTATGTGTGTGTGGGGGTGCATTTATTGTTGGAGTTGTATCAGAACAACTTAATATCAGAAAAGCATCAATGTGTTTGATTATTTAAATTTTATTACTACAACATACAAATTTCATTACACTGCCAAAGTTCCAATGAGCCCCACAACTACTATAACAAATATACTTTTCATGAGATTATCAAGAAAAGTTCAATCTTTTCCAAAACTTGAAATCCAGATCCCAAAGTTTAAACTCATTAGGCTTAACACACTAGTGTTTAGATCAGTAAGCTTCCTTCCACATGCTTGCCAGGAGTTTATTGTCTTAAAAACAGAAGCCCAGTAACCCACAATAATGACAAAGTGCTTTAAGATCCCACCAGGAATGTACATTGGTCTAAGGCGTCTTTTCACATTTACCTACAAATCACTTCTACTTGCTAATTTTACTTCTTGTATCTTCTTTTCCACATGTCATGGTGCTCTCTGATGATGTAGAATATGTTGCACGTTACTCCATGCACCAATTGGACAAGATTTCTGAACCTTCTTTTTCATATTTTCCTGCATATCACATCCTCTACTTGCCAATTTGACTTCTTGTATCTCCTTTTCCAGATTTCAAGCTGGTATTTGATGATGTAGAATAGGTGGGACACGAATTTGTGGACAAATTTGATAGGGGTGACAATTTGGGTTATCAGGCTCAGGTTCATGTCAGGTTGTATTTGTGTTGAATTTAACTTTTACATAATTTATCATAATTTGACATGAATAATATCACTAATCTACAAAAATGACATCTTTTAACATTTAGAAAACTAACTTACAAAAAAAATGTGACTATATGTTTATATATTCCTTTTAAACATCATATCAAAATCGAGACAAACAGGTTTGATTGATGTTCATTGGTAATAACTAGTTAAAAATACTAAAAAATAATAGAATCTTTAATAAGATTGAAAAATCAAGTCGTGTTGAGTCAACAGACGAGTCAGAGATTGCCACCCCTAAATTAGATGCATATTTGGAGAATTTTTAAATTGAATGGAAAGGTCCTCAAGAGTTTGGTGGACCATTTGTTAGAAACTTAGAAATTTCCAAGAATTGATTCCATCACTGTGCATAAGTGTAAATTAGATCAAAATGTTTGGGTGAATAAGGTGACTGAACTGCCTGGCCAATGTCTGATTTTTCTCAGCATTGCTCTAATGGGTTGCATTTCTTTTTTGCTTTTTCCTTTTGTTGGGTGTATTTGGTATAGCTTGGGTCTCCATCCAAGCCTGTCTTGTGTTTCCATTTTTATTTTTTATAAATTAAAATCACATCTTAATTATTAAAAAAATAAAGGATTTAGTGGATTGATATTGATGAAAAAATAGTACAAATGCAGAGTAGTAATACCTATTATTATAAAGGGTGAAATATGTTAATTATCTTATAAAGCAATTGGGCAGGTTTCCAACCAAGCCTAAATATCTTCCATCATACATTTATTCACCTAATAAACTTTTTACTTCCAAATTGATAACAACATTATTAATATAACAATTTCATCTTCCCCTTATTCTTAGTTTACTTATTCTACACCCAAAGAGTGGCCTAAGGAATTTTGAATCCATCATAATGCCAAAATTCAAGTTGTTGCACCTTCAAATCAAAATTTCATGAAATTTCAGCAATGAAGTTCCAAGTATGTTTTAGCAAAGTGAAATTGGATATTTTCTCGATTGAATTCGCATAATTTTAGGAGAAAGTTCGAGTAAGTTACAGAACTTTTTATACTATTTTTTACTAAAATTCACCCCCACTTGTCTAGGCTTCTCTTTTTCCATAAGACGAACGACCGAAGATGAAGAACATTTCTTGTCAAAGGAGGAAATAAATGTAGACTGAAGGAGTAGTAGAAAGGCCTTGAATCCTGGACATACATTCACAACTTGAAGACCTTATTTTCAGCCATTAGATTCCCAGAATTTGTGGGAACCGCTAATTTAAGATCTAACCTTTGGATTTCCAAAGCCACCTAATAAGCTAATTTCTCTAAAAATGGTGGTGTTTAATATCTCGTCAATAGGTCTTAAGTTTGTGACTTTTAAATCCAGTTTCATATTACCATTCATCTTGTCAATAAAAGTCTTTTGGCATTCAACGGCCATACTTTTCTCTTGATTTTTTTTAAGATGAAAAAATTTTCCTGTTCCTTGTGGCTTCAAGGTGCCCCATTGGATTCTGAGATTTATTTTGTTAGATTCAAAAATCATGTAATAATCATGCTTTCAATCCACATGACCTTACCACCATTTCTATCGAGTCACATTCTCACAGAAAAGAAACGCAACATCTAGCAAAAAATATGTGCTCACATCCATGATTTCCCTCTATCCCATCCTTCCCACTCGATCCCCCATGATTCTTTGCTACACCCTTTCATATCCATTTCTTCTATGGAGATCTCCCATCATGGCAATCTCTACCATCACAAATATCCATGTCATTGCCCCTCGCAAGCCACAACTACCAGATCACCTGTTTAGCTCAACCAGATACATCTTAGAATAATACTGCTAATGTCTAAGTCCAAATCAAAAGCTTAAGCCAAACCCATGTTAGCCGAATTTAAGCTTGGCTCCTCAAGATTTAAACTGTCATGTGTGAAGTGATTTAATAAATGGAACATTCTACAATACCTATAGTGTTGTATCACAAAAGTTGTAACCACCAATAAATAATTACAATGGCTTATTTAGAACTAAAACTCCCACTATCCGTTTGTTGAATGAATGATCAAGATTAAATATTTTGGTGTCTATTAAATTTTTTGATACCCATGTAGATACCATAGACACATCTTTAACAAATTTGATAGTATTTAAACATGACTTATTTGTAGTCGAAGTGATCATTTAAGCTTGTCTCTTTCGCATTCTCAAGATTCAAACTGTCTTGTATAAAGCGATTTAGTAAGTTTCAAAATATTTAAACAGAACTTACCATTAGTAAAAGTGATCAATTGAATAGAGTATGAACCAACAAGGGTTGGATCACAACAACAAAGGAGACGTAATCATCTAAAAATTGTCATTAACAATAAATTGACATGTCTGAGGAATATACACCATTAATTATTAAGAAAGTTCATCCTACGTCATGAGATGAATCACACTTGACAATAGCATATTGTGACAAAATAATCAAAACATTCCAAAGACTAATTTGAGAACAAACAAACACAGCGTTCCATTCAACTTACAATTGATTCATGGAATTTGTGACAATTGCATCAAACCATCACATGCTGCAGTTCATGATCAAAGTTTTAATCATATCATATCACCAACCCATGCCTGAAATGAGAAAAGAACACAGATGGACTTATAAGTCTTGAATGCCATTTGACATACACAAACAAAAGATAGCCAACAAAACAGATCACACAGTAAAACAAACGCATATGGTGCTCCCAACACTATTAACCAATTTTTTTAGCAAAATACCAAACCCCTAATCCAAAAACCAAACAACAGCACAAGTTCCATACATATAACTCCAGAATAAACTAGAAGCCACTTAAAACATATCTCATTATTGCATTAATCAATTTTTTTAGCAAAATACCAAACCCCTAATCCAAAAACCAAACAACAGCACAAGTTCCATACATATAACTCCAGAATAAACTAGAAGCCACTTAAAACATATCTCATTATTGCATTAATCAATTTTTTTAGCAAAATACCAAACCCCTAATCCAAAAACCAAACAACAGCACAAGTTCCATACATATAACTCCAGAATAAACTAGAAGCCACTTAAAACATATCTCATTATTGCATTAATCAATTTTTTTAGCAAAATACCAAACCCCTAATCCAAAAACCAAACAACAGCACAAGTTCCATACATATAACTCCAGAATAAACTAGAAGCCACTTAAA
>JAMKQA010024580.1:0-14513 GCA_024699735.1 Posidonia australis
CTTCCCGTGGTCCGATCTTAGATCTGACCCCACGGGAAGCAAGAGGGAGAAGGAAGGGACACATCCAACGGAGTGGATGGACTATCCAGTGGCTGGAACGACCCCCCACCTACCTCGCCATCGTGGTGCTCCGACGACAATGTCGGGGAAGAAGGAGCTCACCGGAGGCTGAGGAGCGGCGTTCCAAGGGTTTTGGTGGCTGCGGGATGCTCCAGGGCTTCCTTTGGAGCGACGCGGAGGTTGGTGGAGCGAGGTGGTGGCCTAACCGCCGCCGTCGCGGTTTCCTCCAGAGAGCGGCTTTGCTAAGACGATTGAGGGCTCGCAGCGTGGATCCAGATGTTCAGGAGTGTCTGCGGGGCATGAAGGATGGTGTCTGGACCAACGGAGGGGCGCAAGAGGCCAAGATTGTGCGCAGCGTCTCTAGATCCCGTCGTCATCTCCAGCGATGGCAGGACTAGAGCGGGACTCCGACGATCTCCACGTAGACTGTTGGGAGCGACGGAGCGGCGACGTGAGGAGCGGGCGAGCTCCAGGAAGACCAGAGGTGGAGGAGAGAGGGCTCGAGGGTCCAGGAGACTTCCTGGATTGCCCCCCCACCTCTGTCGCCGGAGTTTGGCGACAGCGGGGCCTTAGGGAGCAATTCTGACCTGAGAATCCCTCTGGATCTCTTGGAATTGCTCCAGAAAGGGGAAGAGGGACCTAGGGGCTACGAATTCAAAGGCTGGAGGAGTCTAGAGGGCGTACCTGGTCGGAGATGTTCCGCCAGAGCTCTGAAATCTCCTTCTCACTCCCTGCTCTCTTCGAATTTCAGTGGCTCTCCAGGTCTGTCTTTTCTCTCGTGCTCCTCCTCTTATATAGGCAAGCAGAGAGTGAAACCCAACAATTGTAACAGATTGCCTCTCTCCTGAAACAGAATCCTAACTACTGTCTCCTCCTTGCTCCCTTGGCTACCAACAAGATGAACGATGATCCAGCGGTCGCGGCGATGGTCGATCCAGTGGCTGAGGCTGTTGGATTGGAGTGGGTTCAGTGGCTGGTTCGAGTGAAGCTAAGGAGAAAAAATGGGTTCAGTGAGTAAGGAGGAAAAATGTGAAAATTTTGATTATTTTGGGTTGAAAATAAACTTAGATAAATGAAGGAGGATTTTGGGTTTAGTTTTGGTAGAAATAGGTTTAACTTTGGGAAATCAAATGGGAGAAAATGTGGGTTGAGCCATTGAGGGCCTAGTGGGCTTCATGGGCCTCCATGGACCTATGTGGGCCTTGTGGGCCCAAATGGGTCCAAACAAGTTGAATGAGAGTTAAACGGGCCAAAATAGGTTTAATGGGCCAAAATGGGCTCAGATTGGGTTTAATGGATCTATGTGGGTCTTGTGGGCCCATATGGGCCTAAGTGGGCCTTCATGGGCACAATTGGGTCTCCATGAATTAAATGGCCTTGGTTAGGTCAAAGCTCATCCACCACATCCATCCTCTAAAATCAGAAAATTGGGATGTCTACACTACTAGAAGAGAGTGGCCCGAGCATATCAAAAGAAGGTCCGACCCAAGAACTTTGAACCAGGAGACTTAGTTTTGTGAGCCATTCATTTGCCCGATGTACGGGGAAAATTCAGGCCTAACTTGCGCGGACTACTTGTGGTCAAGGAGGCCCTGTCTGGAGGTGCAATCATTCTTGAAGGTATGAACCGTAGGGAGTAGTCAGAGCCTGTCAATGCCTCCTACCTGAAGAAGTACTACTAGTGACTCCTAGTTAATCCTAAGCCTTGCACCGTGAGCCATGCATTTCCATGTTTCTTCTTTTCGCTTGCTAATATTTTAGGCTATTGCATCCTAGCATAACATGAATATTCTCCTACACTTTTCTTTTGCACAACATTATCATTGTCCGATGAGGAAAATCGGAAGCCTGCCTGCCTAAGATGAGTCCACTCCTCCTCACGTGTTACTACCCTTGGAACGTAGGATGTGAGGAAGAGAATTCAATGAAATGGACGAAATGCACAAATTCCTAGGGGACCTATATCTTCAAAGGGAGTAAAAATGTTAGGTCTAGAGAGAGTGCGAGCAATAAAGGAAAAATACAGACTCTGGAGCACAAAAGAAAATATGGAGACAGAAGCTAGCTCCACTGAGAGAGGCATACAGGACAACCCTATTCCTCCCATATAACTTGGAGAGGAGTCGAAGCATGCACCAATAGATCCTACATTTGCAAAGGGACTAGCCACCCCTTTTATATCAAACAGAAAGAGCAGCCACCCCCTCAGCTTAGGTGTATATTACCTCCAAGTAGGAATAGGGTAAGTCAGCATGCCTTTGAGGGAGAAAAAGAAATATGTATCCTTAAAAGAGTAGGTGTAGGGCCCCAAGAATTTGGCATGAAGTCCATAATATCTGAAGGAGAGCCACAAATAAACCTAAGTATCTAGGTTAGTGCCACATGAGTCGAAGACAGTTTAACTTCTTATAGTAGGCAATACAGGCTTCCTTGGCGCTGAGGGCACCAATATATATTAATCATACATTAATCCTGTCTCTGCATTGCACTTTTTGTATAGCATCTAGTATCTTAAGTCAAGCATATTTGTATATCACTTTGCAAGGCATTTGGCCATATTCCGACTAAAGGCATGCCAGCTGCCTTTTTGAGTCGTAATATGGGCAAATAGGCATTTGACTAGGGGCATGTTAGTCGCTTTTTTGGTTGGAGGAATCTCTGATCAGAAGCGTGCCAGCTAAATTAGTCTTGAGAGCAGTTTTATGAAAATACATGAACAAGCACAAGCAAGTCAAGATGACATTAATGCAAGCAAATTTATCATTATAGTCCATCAGTGATACAAAATTTGCTAATCAACTCTCAGCCTCTTGGAGCTGCCAGCCCTTGTGAAGCAAGTGCCACTAGGCGGTATCTCGCTTATGGGCCATGTCTCTCTTATTTCAGCTTCATATTCCACTGTACAACCAGAGCCCTTAGTAATGGCAAGGTTGGAGGATTTAATGCCAGCACGCGTCATGCAGGCCAACTCTGAGGTTGTTACATTGGAGCCAAGAATATACCTCTTATAACAATCAGGAATGGGACTTTGCTTAATGGAGTCCTGGCAGAAGCCAAATTGGCGAAGAACACAGACAAGGTGATATTCCACACCGCTTGTAAGCTCGGGAAGAACCACTAGCTGCATGTCCCCAACATTAAAAAAGGCAGTAAAAGTCCTTGAGGCTGAGGATATAATTCACCACGCTACCGTGTCCTCTGTGAGATTCCACAATCTGCTACACAGCTCATGTACACCTGGAAGTGTCCTTGAATGGTTAATGCGGCTATAAGCTTCAAATGCAGAAGGTCGAGGGTGTAGAACCTTCACTCCCATATGAGCAGCAAACCAAACTTGGCAAAACGAGTTACATAGTTAAATAAGCACAGCAGAGTACTAAAATAAAATGGCTTACTTACTTGCACCAGAGCACCACAACCATAGAAGTGTTGGGAGCGTCCCAATGCCTGGTCCAAACCAATATAAGTTTCTGCAAGGAGAATGGGAGCAAGATCAATTTGGCAAGTAACCATCGCCCAAGCTATTCCTGCCACCTCAATAGCCACAGTCATCCGACCATGGCTAAAAATAAGCTCCCCAAGGAAGTGCATCACAAAACCATGAAGCCACAGGTTGCCTAAGGAGGAACGGGCACTGATAATTTCATCAAAATAATCCAAGCGTAGCATGGTAGTTGATCCATCTCTGCAAATAAGGCTCTTCTCACAAACACTTCTGGTCAAACCAGTCAGTCGACTCAGAACTGAAGCATAGTTGTCATGGCAATTGAAGACGAGAGGAGACATGAATGGCGACAAGCCGCATATCCGTCTGACCTCCTCCAAAGTCAGAGTCATTTCTATTTGCCGAAACGAAATACGTGAAAAGCCGGTTTCCAGAATCGAGCTACAGCACATAGCAGGTGCCAGTTCACCTCCACTTTAGCTATACTTAATAGGGAGGAAGATATGCCCCAAATCCGTAGTTGTTCTCGATCTGCAGCTGTTAAAGCATTAATCTAGCCACGCAGAGCATCTGAACAATATTCCGGCGTCACCGTGCTGGGATAGCTCTGTGGACACAAATTTGGGCCAGATATGGCAAGAAAGAAGACAGAACTTGGCATAAATATGAAGCAAACAGAGTAATCCAGCAGAATATGATCTTAATATAAATGCAAATCAAAAAGCATGCTCAGAATAATTTGTCTTGTTGTAAATCTGAGATAATATTGCAAAGACGAGATCTGTATATTGCTTTTCCTTCTCATATAGCAAGGCATGAAGAAACCAGCAAGAAAAACAGCAAAAACATTCACGTACCATTGTAATAACGCAGCCGGAATCCAGAAAAGATCAAAGAAAAATGCTACAAGCGAGCTATGAAGATTTGAGGTTGTTTTGCAGAAGGGGCGTCGGTACATCTCGCTGGGAATGCGAGTTTATATAGGGAAGAAGCAAGAGGTCTTAGCAATAAAGGAAAGAAAGCTGACCATTTTTGGAGGAGCACCATGGTGGTGCACATGGAAGGTGCACCTAGGCGGCGCACCTAGGTGGCGCACCAAATAGCTGAAAAATTCAACAGCACCTCCCCTAAAATATGGACCTCACTAAGTCAAAGCCACTTTCTTGGACCTGCACAAAAAAGTTCAGGTAGCACTCGCAAACAAAATCCCAAGAAAGGGGCGCATTCTGGAATTGGATTTTGTCATTTCAAAACATTCTTAAACATGTTTACAATGTTCCAATGTCAATACAAGGCTTGACTATAGCAAAAAGATGAAAGATGGCTATTCCTTGTCTGACTCCTCCTCGTCGGACGATGCCTCTTGAAAACTCTTGGCCAAAAGACGAGCGCCTTGTCGAGTGATCCGACGCGACCACTGAGCGGCAGCAGCAGCCTGAGAACGGGCAGCAGAACTCTGGACCCTCTGGGAAACTTCAGTATCTGAGCGATCCTCCTCAGAAGCTTCCATAGTGAATTCCCCACTGCTAGCTGCATTCACCTCATGAGTTGGTAAATCTTGCTGCAATATCGAGACCTGTGTTAGTAGTTAGAATTATTGAATAATATAGCAAAAGCAAAAAAAAAGAGAGAAATACCCGAATGATGTTGCGCCAGCGTAATTCCTACAAGTTTACAGATATGTCAGGCATCTTTTGTGTTGAAATAGCAATTTACAAAAGAATAAAAGGCGTAATTCCTGCAAGTTTACAGATATGTCAGGCATCTTTTGTGTTGAAATAGCAATTTACAAAAGAATAAAAGTTATACTCTTTTCCGTCGGATATCGGCGTAAAAGGCGCCGAATTGTTCTTCAAAGCCCTGTAAATTGTGACAAATATCAGATTTATGTGGATGATATGCATAGAAGTGTTAAGCAAAAATTATAATCAAGTATCATGGCCCAGTCAGAGGTGTACCACATGCCACGCTGGCTATCCCGCATAGCCTCCTCAAATAGGTACGGCTTCCCGACGTGCCGGTACCAAGCCAGATAATCTGTATAATTGACTTCCTGAAGAACATGCCTGTCCTGAGAAGCCATAGCTGCCGCATGCCGACTTTTGGCCACAGAACGAGTTGAGGCCGGGCGATCCATATCAGAAGGAGGAGGAGCAGGAATGCAGAACACATTTAGAAACTGGTGCCTCACGCGCCCTAGGAGAAAGTATGCTGATTTCTTCATGCAATAAAATTTCACTTGCTTGTCTCTCAAAACGCGACCGGAGTTCAGAGGAACCCAATCAAAGCCATCATATCTAGCAAATGGGCGTAGATGAACCTGTTATAGAAAAAACAAGTATAAGCGATTTAGGCAGTGCAGGCTTAAAAGAATTGAAGGCTATAGCATAAAAAAGAAAACTTACATCCTCGAGCTCTACCAGGTCCAGCAGATACCAGTAGGACTCATAACCGTACACCCCTGCAGCAGCTCGATGGTCAGGCTCGACCCACTGGTGGGGAAGGGGCAGAAGCTCATCACGAAGGTGGCCGAAGCTATGCCCCCTAGTGATGTGCTCCATAATCCAGTACTAGCAATGGAAAGCAGAGGTTAGATATGAACAAAAAAGACATTTATTTTGCAAATAATGAAAATGAATACTTACAGTCAGTAGAGGATATAGCCCCACATAGGAGCGACACCCAAGCTTGACTACATTGTCAAGCCCGCAGATCAGCCAAGTGTAACTGGCGCCAGCCCAGTCATAGTGGTCCAAATGCTCCAGATTGGTTAAGTACGCTAACCAATCAGCATGAATACAATACACAGACGAGTCGCAGAAGATCATTGCCAGCAGATCCAGCAAAAAGTGTCACAGCACGAAGTCCGCCTCGTCCGTATCAGGCTCATGGTGAGGCCAGAACTGGTCCCACTCTCTCAACCACCCCACAGTGATCATGTGTTTCCCCCTCGGTGGCTTAGGAGCAACACGACCCAGGTGTGCAGGAGCAAGGTGCAGGCCATGAGTAGTCTCACCTATAATCGGCTCGTCACCGAAGGGGAGGCCTGTCAGCAGGGCCCACTGGTCGGGCAAGATGGTCAATTCTCCGAATAGGAAGTGAAAGGTGTGCGTCTCGAACCTCCACCTCTCCACCTCTCCACCAAAGCTCTGAAGAAGTTGTAGTGACCATGTATGACCAGAATGCGTAATAAACTGCCAAACGGAGACCGATGAAGGAGAAAATCCTACAAAAACTCTGACAGGCGATGGAAGTGGTCTAGCATTGGGGCTTAGCGACACTGCATTATCCGGTTAATGTCACCAGCCTGAAATATCAAGAACAGAATTAATAGCAAGTCAGAAAGGAATTTTTAAAGCACACCAAAGCAAGAAAAATTACCCCAAAGTCCGAACCCTCGCAAATGTGATGGCCACTAAGCAGCCGCCCCTCAAAGTTGTCGGACTCCTGAAAATGTATTTGTTAAATGAAGTACCAGATTTATATCCTATGCACATTGTCTTCCAGTCTTGACCTACCTCAACAGGGACGGCAGGAGTCGAGCTATTGGAGGCACGTGACCTCGAGGAACTACCCCGCCGTCGGGAACGAGAGTTGGACGACGTATCCCGCGATAGCTGTGGCGTTCCCTCTTCGGGAACTGGATCATCCTACAAAAGTGCAAATACTACATTAAAATAGAAAGCAAGACAATGACATACTGGAATCCAAGACAAAGTCAGGCATTGCATTATAGGCAAAGACAGGCGAAATAAAAGGGGCATGGCATTTAAATAAAGTACTATGGCATATGGTGGCAGAAATACAAGTATAAATGGGTGTATAGTTACAACTCAGTGTTACGTGGAAATGTGCAAATCATGTGGCAATATTTTCTTGCTAAATACGCAAGAATGGCACATTCTGCAAAAGCTATCATCTTTCTTAAGCATGGTTCAAAAAATAATTTAAAGTGATTCAACTTGTGAATAAATCTAGAAAATGGCAACATGGCATTCTATCAAAATATGTATGGCATGACAACAACAACCATCTTCACAGCCTTCCATCAACACCACGGTCGACCCATCTCACGGCCAGCCTGCCACCAGCCTTACCACAACCTCAGCCCACCATCACCGCCACACAACCATTCCGCCACCACCGTCGGCCACCCCATCTACCACCAAAAACATCGCCGGAACCCACCTTAGTCGACCCATTAGCACCACATCGCCGACCCGCCACCGCGCGGCTAGGACTGCCGAAACCTACCCGTGGCCAGCCCGCCATCACCACAGCCCATTGGCCACTGCTCCCTGCAACCCACACACTCTCCACCGGCGTTTTCAACCACCGAGCCCAAGCCACAAACCGCCGGACTCGCCCCTTGCCTGCTAGAGCCCATCCAGCTGTCGACCACCCAAAAACAAGAAGGGAATGCAAGCACACGAAATGGGAGATCAAAGGGAAGAGGGGATACCTCCGTCGACGAGCCTCTTTCCAGCCAATCCTGAAGAGTGCGGTCCATGCCACTGCCGACCATGCCGCCGCCGCACCTAGCCGCACCTCGTCGACGTGTCGGATCCCTGCACCAGCCAAGAGCACCCCGCCGGCGCACCTCCTACACGCCACTGCCGAGAGAGGATGAGAGGGGTGGAGAGAATGGCAGAAGGAAATGAAGAAATGAGAACGAGAGGGGAGATGAGTTTCGTTGGATGAGGGGTAGAAATGGGGAGGAAGAAGAAGAGGCACACCCTTTGAGAGAAGAAAGAAGAGATTAAAAGAAAATATATGTATGCATAAGAGTGTTGCTATGCATGGAAAGGAAATCAAGTCAGGCAAAATAATAGCAGAACCTTGAAAAAAGCCAAGCAGCACAAGCACCCTTACAGTCTCAGTAAGTAGGAAAAAATGGAAAAAGTCCTTTGATAGTTATGGCAGTTATCTAGTGGGCCCCTTTATGTAAATAATTTAATGCATGAAATCCACAGTGCAAAATGGCCGTGAAAATTGTATTCCAACCCCTGACACTCTGCAACTTGCCATCAGGAGCAAAATATAAAGTTTCAAGAAAAAGGCAGCTCAAGTTCTGCAAAAAGTCACCAGGCGGGATAATTTGCAGATAACCCCCTACCATTTCGTAAATTTGCAAAGTAGTCCAAAAGGGACGCAGAAAGTTATAAGTGGAGCAAATATTTGCAGAACTTAACCGAATATCAAATATCATCGCCCAACAACACTACAACAATTAACAGTTTGTCATACTGGGCAATTTGCAGTAAGGCCCCTCTATTTTTGGAAAATTGCAAATAAGCCCGTACTTTTTACAAACTCACTGCAGCAATTGGGATCAGAACTTCAACAAGGATATTGCATATATCAATACCACTGTTAGAAAACAAGCAGCCAGCATATTTACAATTTCGCACTTCGGAGCACCGTTGCCATTTTCCTTCCCAAGGGACAATCCAGGGGTCATCGTTTTGACTTTTCAGGTTCCCCTTCCAAGCAGATGAGATCCTTCTACCTCTTTCTCTTGGATTTTCGCAGGAGCGAAATCCAGCTTGTTGACTTTGACCGGGCGGTCAATGTCATTTGCCCCCTTAAATTTTCGCAGGCGCGAAATAAAGCTTGTTGACTTTGACTGGGCGGTCAATGTCATTTGTCCCCTTGGATTTTCGCGGGAGCGAAATCCAGCTTGTTGACTTTGACCGGGCGGTCAATGTCATTTGCCCCCTTGGATTTTCGCGGGCGCGAAATCAAGCATGTTGACTTTGATCGGGCGGTCAATGTCATTTGCCCCTTTGGATTTTCGCGGGCGCGAAATCCAGCTTGTTGACTTTGACAGAGCGGTCAATGTCATTGCCCTCTTGGATTTTCGTGGGCGTGAAATCCAGCTTGTTGACTTTGACCGGGCGGTCAATGTCATTTACCCCCTTAGATTTTCGTGGGTGCGAAATCCAGCTTGTTGACTTTGACCGGGCGGTCAATGTCATTTGCCCTCTTAGATTTTTGCATGCACGAAATCCAACTTGTTGACTTTGACTGGCCGATTAATGTCATTTGCTCTCTTGGATTTTCGCTGGCGTGAAATGCAGCTTGTTGACATTGACCGTGCGGTCGAAGTCTTTGGCTTCTCTCAGATTTTCCTCGGGCTAGAAATCCAATGGCTTGACCTTTTGACCGAATGGTCAAGGTCCTTGCCCTTCTCTCGGATTTCTTCAGGTAGGAAATCCGGTGGCTTGACCTTTTGACCAGATGGTCAGGGTCATTGCCCTTCTCTCGGATTTCCCCGGGCAGGAAATCCGGCAGCTTGACTTTTTGACCGGGCGGTCAAGGTCCTTATCCTTTCTCTTCTGGGTTTTCGCGGGCGCGGAATCCAATTGCTTGACCCTCTGATCGAGCGGTCCAGGTTCTTTTTTCCCTTTTCTCTTCCGAGTTTGACCGAGCGGTCAATGTCATTTGCCCCCTTGGATTTTTGCAGGCGCAAAATCCAGCTTGTTGACTTTGACCAGGCGGTCAATGTCATTTGCCCCCTTAGATTTTCGCAGGCGCGAAATGCAGCTTGTTGACTTTGACCGGGCGGTCAATGTCATTTGCCCTCTTAGATTTATGCGAGCGCGAAATGCAGCTTGTTGACTTTGACCAGGCAGTTAATGTCATTTGCCTTCTTGGATTTTCGCAGGCGCGAAATGCAGCTTGTTGACTTTGACCGGGCGGTCAAAATCTTTTGCTTCTCTCGGATTTTCCTCGGGCAAGAAATCCAGTGGCTTGACCTTTTGACCGGATGGTCAAGGTCCTTGCCCTTCTCTCGGATTTCCCTTGGCAGGAAATCCGACGGCTTGACCTTTTGACCGGATGGTCAAGGTCCTTGCCCTTCTCTCGGATTTCCCCAGGTAGGAAATTCGACGGCTTGACCTTTTGACCAGATGGTCAGGGTCATTGCCCTTCTCTCGGATTTCCCCAGGCAAGAAATCTAGCTGCTTGAGCTTTTGACCGAGCAGTCAAGGTCCTTATCCTTTCTCTTCTAGGTTTTCGCGGGCGCGGAATCCAGTTGTTTAACCCTCTGACCGAGCGGTCAAGGTCCTTTTTTCCCTTTTCTCTTCCGAGTTTTCGTGGGCGCGAAATCTCTTGGTTTGCCCTTGGTCCGTGCGGACAGGGCTATCTTTCTTGTTTGACAAATGGTATGTTTGTCATGCCTATTTCCCTTGGGCTGGTATCCCCAACTACTCGGTTGACAACCGTCATACTGTCTGGCGATTGGGATGACAAGACTTAGCTGGCTCGTCATATCCAGTCTCCTCAGGTTGATACCCTCAATAATCCGGTTGGTGAGTCCGACAACTTATCATTTTCCTACTAGTGGTTCCCTTTGTGTGCAGGATCACCTTATCTTTTGCCTTATGACTTCAGCACTAGCATCAGCATTGCATCGCCTTACAAGCATCCATTCTTGTGTTTTATTTTAGCATCCGCTTTGCATCGGCCTTCGAGATCGGCTCTTGCTTTTTTCGTTCACATTGGCATCACATCTCCAGCATTTAGGTCAGCAGCTGCACGCATTTTGCATTTGCATTTGCATTTGGCAACAAGTCATGATTTTCGGTGCATCCATTGGATATGTGACTTACTGCCTACAACAAACACCATCCTTCTGTAACCTCAAAATGGGGGTATCTTGTCAACCTTGAGCATCGGGCTTGGTTCCGTTCGTCCCTCGACCTCGCTCAGGGAGGGGCATTTGTAAACACCCCGATTTTGAGGTGACCCATAGATAAAATTTCCGAGTGTTGCTTTGGATGTGGCAAACTCAATCCCACTAACTAAACCTACCAAGCTTACAACAGGCCTGTAGCCCAATTAGAAATCTAGACAGGTAGGGGAGAGCACCAAGGTAGAGTACCAATGTTGAGCATCTAGCTAGCTCACCAAGCAAGAGCACGGAAGTGGAGCATCTAGCTAGAGCACCAGGCTGGCACACTGACCTAGCGCACCTACCTGGCGCACCAAGCTGCCGCACATCCACTTCTTAGGCTGCTGGCTTTCTACCTCCCATGGTTGTAACCTTCACCAGCGAATATGCCATGGAATCTTCTCCAGGCTCTTCGTTTACGAGGCTGCCTGCATTCCATGGGGGTTACCCTTGGAAAATCCTATATAAGGACCCCTATAGGCAACCATTTGGGAGGTTAGAAAAACCTTGATCAAGCAATCCTGATCTAAGAGAGCACCTTGAGCAAGCCATATACTCTTTTCAGCAACCTATTCTCGTTTTCTGGAGTATTCCCTTGCATTCTAAAGCATCTCCAGCCCTTCCAAAGCAACAAAGATCATATTATCTTTGGTCTTCTAAGAAGGAACATCTTGGACAAGGTAGGTCCCTCTCCTTCCTTTTATCTTTAATCTTAGTTCTTGCACCAAATTAAATATGCCATGAGTTTCATAAATAAATCTGAGTTTATGTTGTTCATATGAGAGTTTTTATATACAAGATACTCTACATGTAAGATCTATATGATAAAATTCTGCATTATAATATGTCTTTCTTCTTTATTTCCTTACACTAAGATCCATGATTCATGCACGTGCATGCTAGGGAATACGCAACAAATCTAGTCTTTATACGTTCATCTTTTACATATTGTTCTTAAGTTTACTCATTCATGTTTTAATATATCTTTTAGAACCCCATGCAAGTATTACAGCCATGAACCCATGATTTATCATGATTTGGACTTTAATGATAAAAGACATTCATTTGTTAGTGTTTTATCATGTTTTAGTCTCTTATCATCTGTATAAACAAATCTGGGTTAAGAAAATCTTTTATCTCTAAATCTGGACCAGATTCTGGATCAAACTGCAGTCTGATTCAGATTTTCTGAGGTGCACCATTCTGGAGCACCAAACCAGAGCACCACTCTGGCACACCATTCTGGTGCACCAGACTAGTTAGAGAACAAATCACCCTCTTTTGCATCCCCGTCTGCATGGTTTCCGGATGACTTTGAGTCTGTTTCTTTTGGTGCTGATTCTCTGATATTTCATGATTTCGCATGCATGATTTCAACATCAACTGATATTGTTTTCCAAGTTGTTTCACACTTTGTATCTTCAGCCCATGCCTAAGTTCTGGTAGGCTGATTATCCTTTACTCCAATATGGAGAATCTTATGTATCAGCCTATGATCCAAGAGACATGGCTGAACCTTGTTGCATCCATTTAGCATGAATAGGGTGTGATCTTGTGTGAGGCTATTAGCCCTTGAGCACAAGGTCCATAAATCTTCTCATACTTGCATTTTTTTTCTAGATTTATAATGTATGTTTTCCGAGTTTGCAAAGGATTTTGCATCGTATAATTTTCTAAAACACATTTATATATGACATTGCACTGCATGGATTTCTGTGTTTTCCTTGGAACATCTTTCTAGCCCACACAGGAGCACATAGGTGGCGCACCAAACTGGAGCACCAGTCTGGCGCACCATATAGGCGCACCTGCCTGTTTTCTATTACACACAATAACTTTTCACATGGTTTTTAGCATGTTTTCCGGTCTTGATTTGCTTTTGGATTTTTTCTGGTTTTCTTCCTTGATATATCAGGAAGACCCAGTTCTGTTTTTAACCCTTTTTATTCATGATAACTCATACATTGCATATAGTAAAGCAAGGATGAAAATCACTCGATGTTGTTAGATCTTTTGATCGTATCCGTGCAATATCCTTGCACCGGGGCTTGACTCGTTACACGGGTGACACTTCTGAGCATTAGGACACACCCAATACCCTATGCACTCCTATTTAGCATTAGACACCATTCACTTAGCATGGCATGGCATATCGCCCTTGGGCGTACATAAGAGCCTAGAAAGCCGACATTTCATTTAGGCAAACGAGAAAACCATAGAAAGACCGATTTATCAGGCGCACGAGGGTGCCTAATACCTTCCTCGTGCGTAACAGGGATCCGTACCCATTTTCTGGTTTGAGACCTTCTTTTCCAATGGCTTATTTGCATGATTTAGTGTTTTAAGTGGTTTTCCTCGTCTTCCATTTTAATAGACTAGGTGGCGACTCCTGCATTTTTATTTTTATTGCATTTTACCGTAACTTTGCCGATCCTCGTGTATTTAGTCTTTTCGGGCCAAATCCCGAGGCTATCGTTGGCATGGTTACAAATATACACTTCTATTTTGTCATCTCTAACTAACTTCTTTTGTTTATTTTTACAATATAGGTATATTGAAATGTACCAAGACAAATATAGAGACAATCTTTGTGAATACCTTGCATTTGTCAAGACAATTTAGAAGCAAGTTTCAAAGGAAATGAATGTGAGTGATTCATCAAGAAAGCAAGATTTGAGTGGTTTTCAATTATACTACTTAGAAGAGTCTACTATTAGTTTTTTTACAACTTCTACTATGCAATTTGAATGTTTGATTCAGGCTTTTACCCTACTTGATTGAAAATTTTTTGGTTCTCAATTATTAGAGATGGCAACTACAATACATTTAAAAATAAGGGAGGAGATATGGAATGATATAATTGCTTTAGAGGACTGACTTATAAGATACAATTTTATATAGTTTTAAAATTTTCGATATACATTTGTTATGCTGAATTAAACCTTATAATCTAATGGTTATTAGTTGTAACATATTGTATATTTGTTTTTTATGATCAGAAGATATGAGAACAAGCTTGAAGTTGATTTGTCCATAGATCTTACTCAAAAAGTAAAGAAAAGCAAGTCGGTAAAAAAAGAAGATGGCTTGTATTATATCGTTCTAATTGGAAATATCAAATCATTTTAGTGTTATAAATAAATAAATATGTAAAACTATTTCAATATTGTATTATATTCAGTGTTGTAAATAAATAAATATGTAAAACCATTTCATGTAATATTAATTAATATTTTTTTTATAAAATGCATGGATATGTAATGCATGAATGATTTAGTATATTTCTATTTACATTTGAATATGATTTTAGTAAGTATATTAGGTAATTTCAAT